>PJEM01007732.1:0-74615 GCA_004023845.1 Helogale parvula | reverse complement strand
GCGAGGGCCACTCTTGGTGCGTACGTCCTGTGGGTTTGGACGTATGCACGGTGACGTTTCCAACGTAATGGTGTCCCACTGCACTGCACGGTGTCACCGCCCCGGAACTCCTCTGTGCTCCTCCTGTTCACCCCTCCCCCACCACTGCAAACCACCGACCTTTTTATCGCGACGGCACTGTTGCCTTTTCCAGAACTATGTGTCATAGGGTTGGAATCATAAAGCATGTTGCTTTTTCAACGTAGCCGCTTTCACTTAGTAATACACATTTCAGGTTCCTCCGTGTCTTTTTATGGCTTGATAGCTCATTTCTTTTTAGTGCCGGACAATATTGCATTGCCTGGGCTTTTGTCCATTCACCTGCTGAAGGACATCTTGGTGGCTCCCAGGTTTTGGCATTTTGAATAATGCTGCTTTTATAAACGTCTGTGTGGTGGTCTGGGTATGGATGTAAGTTTTCATTTGTGCAAATACTGGAGAGTGTGGTTGCTGGATTACACGGGAAGGATATGTTTAGTTCACGGAGAGGCTGCAGAGCCCGTCTTCCCGGGCGTCTGCACCCTCCGCGTCCCCCCGGCCCCCTCGCGTCTCCCCGGCGGGGAACGAGCGCTCCTGTGGCTCCAGGTCCGCGCCGGCGTTCGGTACTGCCGGCGGCGTCCTGGATGCGGGCCGTCCTCGCCGGTGTGCAGGGGGAGCGCCTCCGCACACTTCCGCAGTGGCCTGTGGTGCTGAGCGCCCTCTCTTTGCGCACTTGCCACCGGGGGTCTTCCTGGTGAGGTTTCTTCCCGATCTTCTCACTTTGCAGCTGAAGCGAGCTGTTTCCCTTCTGTTGGTTTTAAGAGTTCTTTGTACGTTTCAGCTCACGCTCCTTGACCAGGTGTGCCCGTGGCTGCCTCCTCGGTCTCTTGATCACTCCTACTCTCTCTTCTAATAATCATCCTTCAGTGCTCCCTGCCGTCAGCATCGGTGTGCCCCTTTCCCTTTGACATCGGGCTGGTTTGGTTTGCCGATAATGTTTCGTCAGGTGTTTTCTTTGGAGGTTAGTAGAACGCATTCAGCCAGTAGACCCGGTATGGAAGCGAGTCCTCAGAATCCTCAACTCGTCTGTTACACAGTTGCTCAGAAGCATCTGTAGTTCTTCCAAGTACCTTATATACGTTGTGTCACATTTAGTACGGGTGACGCATTTTATATGCTATATATTGTAGGCGTTCCAAACTTGATGCTGATTAATAAGCATCCAGGAATGTGCAACCGTTCTTATGAATAACACTTCTCCCTGCTGGCGATATCTGTAACTAACAGCTGGGGAGTGTCCAAGGGGGAGCATGTCCGCCCCCTGGGTGAGAAGGCACGAGGGCCCCCGGCACACAGCGCAGATCAGTGCCCTAACCCCGATCCTAACCTCCTCCTGGAAAGGCAGGATCTCCTTTGGCTGAGACCTTGTTACCCAAGTGAGGCTCAGGAGTGCCGATGGGCTGGGCATCTAAGCAGAAGGGGACACGGAAGCTTAGAGCAGGGTCTTTGGAGAGCGGGAGGAAGGCCTGCCGCCTCCTGCAGGCATGCTGCTGGGCGCAGGGTGCTCAGCCCTGGCAGCGCTGCAGAAGGACCCCCGGCAGCCGGGGTGAGGGCGTCGGCAGGAGCAGCTCGGAGAGTGGGGGGCGTCCAGGCAGTGTGGGGAGCCCTTGGCAGGACTTGGAGCGACAAGGACCTGGTGCCTGGGGTGGGCGTGGGGAGACGAGGCTCCCCTGAGTGTGGGGAGGAGCCAGGGGGCCGGGGTGGGTGGAGTTGTTGCAGACTACCAAAAAACCCGAAAGTGACGCGTGTTCATTGTTACCAAAATTAGAAAACGTACACATTGACAAAAAGAAAAAATGTCACCCATGTTGCTGACTCTTGAGCTAACCGTGGTTACCGCATTTGTGGGACACCTGGGGGACTCGCCTGTCCCCTGTGCCTGTGCAGACCAGCTCGTGTCTCCTGGCCCCCACAGAGCATCTGTGTGCTCCTGGCCGATCCCGTCCACTCTGGGCTCCGTGAGGGAAGCGATCATGACTCTCAGTTGTGGTTATTATGTAATGGGTGCCCGATAAATGTTTTTAAATAAATGGATGGACTCCTAACTGGTGTATCTTCAGTTGTATTTATAAAGTGAGATCACACCAGGTAAGCCGTTTTGAACCTGCCTCCCGTTGTCAACCTGGAGCCTCGGGGGCATCTTTGAGGCACAGTCTCCCCTGATCCATTTGCACCCCGGGTCCGTGTTACTGGATAGCAGACAGGACAGGACATCCCAGCAGCCAGCTCACACTGACGCTCACTCCTCCCGACTTCCCTGTGGAAGTTTCCAGCAAAAAACTTGCTTGGTCAAAGGCATAGGGATGTTAAGTCTTTAGATATGTACTTCCAAACTGTTCTTCAGAAGAAAAAAAATTCACTCTTTTATGAGCAATATTACTCCATACTTCTACATTTGGGTATTTTAGAAATGGGCTTTTTTCAGTCTTAATGAGTTTTTTATAATGGCTTAGAATTACATTTATCTGTTTGAAAAAGACAAACTTTCTTTATTACCAATTTTAAAAAGTGTTCTTGGCTGCCTTTATTTTTTGTGTGTGAAATACATCTCTAATTGCCGGCTCATTTTTCTCCTGGTGTTCTCATCGTTAGCCAGCTAACTCACTATTCGTTTGCCATATCAGCCATTTGTGTGGGTTTTTTTTTTTTTTTTAACATTTATTCATTTTGGAGAGAGACAGCACACAAGCGCGACCTGGGGAGGGGCAGAAAGAGAAGAGGACACAGAATCTGAAGCAGCTCCAGGCTCCAGGCTGTCAGCACAGAGCCCCACACGGGGCTTGAACCCACAAACTGCGAGATCATGACCTGAGCCAAACTGGATGCTTAACCAACTGAGCCACTCAGGCACCCCCCTCTCTTTTTTGTAGTATTAATTTTTGAGAGAGCATGAAGCCAGGTGGAGCAGAGAGAGGCGAACAGAAAATCCAGAGTGACTCTGCCGACAGCCAGAGCCGGATGCAGGGCTCGAGCCCACAAACCGTGCACCATCCTGAGCTGAGCCAAAGTCAGACACGCAACCGACTGAGCCACCCAGGCGCACCAGCCATTTACACATTTTCCTCATATACCTTTCGGCTTCCATTTTATCTGTGGTAATTTTTGGCATTGACAAGTTTTTCCAGAACTTTGGAGTCAAATCTTCTTAATGCCGTGTTTCCTCCTGTATCATGCTTTAAAGGTCTTCTCTTCTCCCAGGTCCTTCTAGAACTTCATCCTTTAACTGCCGACCTGTTTGTTTCTTTCTGCTAGTTAACCTTTCATCGACGGGGAACTTTACCCACTCCCTGCCTATCAGAATGCCACCTTGGTCACATTCCATAGCCATCCGGGTCTCAGGAACCCGGTCTTCGGTCCCGCTGGCGGGATCCATCCATACTCCACCAAGGACAGGGTTTGAACTAAGCTAGAAAATCTGCAGGAGAGGAACTTTTATAGAAGGGTGGGTAGGACTGGGTTGCAGGTGGCCTTGGGAGCGAAGCCAGTCCTGCCCCATGGCCCCCTTCTGTCCCCACAGAGCAGGTGCTGGCTACCAGGAGGGCCCTAGGTTTCTGAGGGCGTAAAACGAAGAGGAGGTTCGGAGGGAACGTGGGACAGACAGAAGTAACACCCCTCACCAGCACGTACAGAGGGCGGAGGGCCTGCTGCGGGCCAGGCTCCGCTGCCACTTTACTTGTATTGTGTGGTCTCGCCCAGCCCTGAGGCACCTGTACGAGGCAGTGTCACTTGCCCCAGGTCCCTAGCTTAGAAGCACAGGGGTCAGGCACCCCCAGGCCAGCACTGTAAACTCACACTGTGCAAAACAGCCATGGTGACAGCGATGCGCGAAGCTGGGGTCTTCTGGGCCCTCCGGGGCCGTGGTCTTCCCGTGACTTCGCACCGTGGCTGAAATGATACTTGGGCAGAGGCCCCAGCAGCCTGGTCTCTCGGAGTCTGAGGGCTGGACGCTGAGGGGGGTCCAGGCAGAGGGGAGGAGTGGCCCTGTGCCCCAGGGTCCCACAAAGCCCTCGCCCCAGGGCCCATGGTGCTGAGCGCTGCCCACTCTCCAGACACAGTGTCACAGCCCTGAGGGCCGAGACCTCCGGGGGCCTCTCCTCACTTCTGGTGCCGGAGGCCTACGGAGGCCAAGCTTCCCGACGAATCAGGTGCCGGAGGGAGGGCCTGTGGGTACCACGGTTGGAGCTTTGGGAACGCCTGGCGTTCACTCACATCCCTTTGCTTTTTCGCATGAGTTCCCTCTCAGGGCCCTGGGTGACTTGGCTCTCGCATGGATTTTTGTGTGCATTCCACGTTCCGGAATATAATTAGAGCAGGTAACTGCACGAGCCCATTATGGCCAGAATGGACGCAGTGATGGTCGCCAAAGTCACCACACAGCTAGACCTCTGACACTTTTACCGGGTGCTTCAGACTGTTGACCACAAAAATCAGGAGTTAGACGCTTAACTGAGCCACCCAGGCGCCCCATCTCTGGTCTTTTTTATTTTTTATTTTATTTACTTTTATATATTTGTTTTAATGTTTATTTTTGTGAGAGAGACCGAGCACACGTGACGGAGGGGCAGAGAGAGAGGGAGACACAGAATCCAAAGCAGGCTCCAGGCTTCGAACTGTCAGCACAGAGCCCAAAGCGGGGCTCGAACCCACGAACCATGAGATCATGACCTGAGCTGAAGTTGGTCATTAAATCCGCTGAGCCCTCCAGGTGCCCCATCCTATGTTTTAAAAAGTGCTGGTTTTCGCTCACAGCAGCGGTTCATGGCCCGCTATTGACATGACGCACGGTTTTTGCAAACGCTGTCCTAAGGGCGTTGGCTCCCAGGCCTGTGTTCACCCCTCGTCGTGAACGGTCCCATCGGTGGGGTGCGGGCTTTCCACAGGGTCACGCATGCTCACCTTGACTTGGACCCATCCCGTTGGCCACTGGGTGGGCCCAGCAGAGAGGCGCCTTGGCGGTGAGCTGGGGGGGGGGCCCTCACGCTCCCCCCAGGCTGTACCCCCACTGCCACCTTCAGTTCCGTGTCTGCCAGAGCAGGGATTTGTTACTCAGCAGACCGCGATGAAGGAGGTCTCACGAGAGGGCAGGAAGGTGACCCAAGTGGGGAAGGCTCTGAGCTCAGACGGGGGAAGGCTTCCCTGTCAGGGGCTTGGGGCCGAGGTCCTGTCGCGGGACAGAGGGCACAGCGTCTCCATCCGGGGCCCCATGGGAGTCACCATGAGCAAGCAGGACAGACTCCAAGCCAGGACACTTTTTAAAAATTTTATTTCTCCTTCCTCCCCCCGCCGCCCCGACTTCCTTCCTTCCCTCCCTCCTAAGAGAGAGAAAGTTTGAGAGCAAGCGTGCATATGAGCAGGGGAGGGGCAGAGATAGAGGGAGATGCAGAATCTTAGCAGGCGCCAGGCTCTGCACTGTCAGCACAGAGCCCAATGCGGGCCTCAATCCCCAACCCTGGGATCATGACCTAAGCCGAAATCAAGTGGGACACTTAACTGACAGAGCCACACAGGTGCCCTGAAGTTACAGCGGAGGCCACATGAGAGCCTTTGATTCATTAATTGTGGTGAAACTCCAGAGAAGCTCCGTGGAGAAGAGACTTGGCTTCAGACCTTGGTGTCACTGCGCCCCCACCCCGGGCCCCGGCCTGGCCAGCCGTGACCTTCCTTCACGCCTCACCAGGGAAAGCCCTCCCCAGCCTGCGCTCTGTGCTCCCAGCTCGCAGGACAGATTCCACGGAGGGACAGCCTGTCCCCCACGTTCCCCTGCACCAGAGTCCCACCCTGGGGCCGAAGATTGCTCTCAGAAAATGCCAGTTTGGTTGTCGCCACTTAGCTTTGGGTCATCAGTGTCCCCTCCCCTCATGCACCGAGGTGTCCAGAGCTCCCTCCGCCACCGAGCCTGCCCACCTTCCCCGGAGAGGCTCGTGAGCTTGGCGTGTGTGGCCTCCCTCGACCTCACTCGTCACCTACACACGTCTGAGAGATGCTGCCCGTCTAGCCCCTCTCCTCTGAAACCTTCCTTCCCCCTTAGCACTTAGTGCCTTTATTTAAAAAAATTAAAAAAAAATTTTTTTTTATTCATTTTTGAGAGACAGACACCGTGTGAGCAGGGGAGGGGCAGAGAGAAAGGGAGAAACAGAATCCGAAGCAGGCTCCAGGCTCTGAGCTAGCTGCCAGCACAGAGCCTGATGCGGGGCTCGAACCCACAAACCATGAGATCATGACCTGAGCCAAAGCCAGTTGCTTAACCAACTGAGCCACCCAGGCGCCCCTTGTGCCTTTATTAAGTTATCTGGCACACTGGGTCAACGTTTCCCTGGGGAGACAATGAGGGGGGGGGTGCGTGTCTGGCCCCTCGGTGGACAGAGAGTTCCTGGGGGCCTCTGGGGCCTTGGCTTCCACTCTGGGTAGCACGTCGAAATGCAGAAAGTTTACGCCACTTACGTTGTCCGTGTGGTTTACCAATCCGTGTGTATAGATTTTGAAGGTAGAAAGGAATGACTAAGCCACCACATCTCAGCGAAACAAAAGAGCGGCTGAGGAGAGCCAGCCGGCGACTGGAGAGGCCGTGGCTGTCACCGCGATTATTAATACATTGTAGAGACATTTTGGGGATTCCGCCATGTTCTGTATGGTTGCCAACAAAATGTTGACAGTTGTATTGTGGTTAATAAATTCATTTAGATTTATAAGCATTGTTTACAGAACCTGCTTGCCTGCTGAAACTCCAACAGCATCTGTTCCTTCTTACTAATTAACTGCTAATTACGAACGAGCCTTGTGTGTTTGTCAGTATAACTGGCTCATGCATTTTGTAAGGAACATTAACAAATTGATTTACGTAGAGGCAAAGCCGTCAGAAACGTAAGCTGAGCAGCAAGCCTCCGAAGCCCTTCAGCCGGCTTCCGAGCGAAGCAGACTTCCGCTGCTGCGTGTGCTGTGAGGTCCCGGTTACCTTCATTCTCCGGTCAAGGTACGTGATCAGGAGCAAGAGTCCAATGAGAGAGAGCCCCGCGGCAGGCAGCTTCAAGTGACGGTGCCCCGGGGGGACGTCCTCCAGGAGCGGCCCGTGGGAAGTGCGTTGTGCCCCCTCAAAACGCTCGCAGCAAGATTCTGTCAATACCGCTTCGCGTCAAAGGGGCAGAGCCCGTGTTGAGCCCACCCGCAGCCAGGCGACCGGCCGGAAATGCGAAATCTTCTGTCCGTCACACTCTTCCCCTTCTCCGGGATCCTCCCAGTTTCGGACCGCATGGAGGCACAGCGTGTTTTTAAGAGCAGGCATTTAAAATTAACCAGGTTAGATGGTGGACTCCAGCAGTTCTGGGCTCATCGCCTTTCAGGGAGAGGATGAGGGCAGCCCCTGCCTCTGCTGCTACAGACGTGTCTGCAACCTAGCAGCTCCAGAAGAATCCAGCCTCTGGGGGTTTTCTCTGCAGTTGCCTCCTTGCTTAGAGCGAAGGGACAGAAAAATAGAGCCAAGGCAAGAGACGTGAGCACAAAAAGAAGGGAAGAAACGTGTTGCACCAGTGACCGTTATTTTCATGGTTACTCTACGGATCCTTCAGAATGCCGGTGTAAAACCAGAGAGCGGGAGCCAGGGAGACCGAGGGGTCGCGGGGTCGAGGGTTTGGAGACTCGCTCAGGTTAGGTGTGATCACGTCGTGACGTTACAGAAAGGAAACAGCACTAGTAAGTGTTTACAGAGATGGAATGTTCGGTAGAAAGGATCAAAGTGGACGGTGCCGGTGTGAGCCTGGAGGCTCTTTCGGGCCCCGGGCTGCCTGGCAGGTACGAAGATCAGAGCTTTCGGGGAGACCCCACGTGCGGGCCGTGCACCTTGGCAAACACCCCCCCACTCCCCGAACCTGAGTCACCTCGTGTGTCCAACAGGAACGACAGAACAGCCCCCTTGCAGGGCTGTTGGCAGACCAGGAAGAGAACAGGCTACCCGTGTAAGGCAGGTGGCAGCGAGTGACGGATCAGGAAACCGCAGTTACGTCGTCCTCCTCTGTGTATCCGTGTCAAACAAATACAGGTAAACACCTTATGTTCAACTTTACCAGATCCTAGTCGTTACCTGTGGGAAGAGAGTCTTCTCTTGTAATTTCAGGTAAGTGAAAAAAGGTGAAGCGAGCATAAAAATGGAAGGAGCGCAGGACGGAGTGTAGTTATGCCACAGAGCCGCCAGCCCGTCCCCTTGACAGCTGAGCTGCGTGACGGACATCTTCAAAGGCACTACGGGTGAAGAAGAGGCCCCTGCCTTCAATAATTTTGTTAAAAGTCAAAAAGAAACCACTTGATGCAGCATTTCGCATACTGGAAGGAAGAACAGAAGCCGTGCTTTCCGAAGTACTCATTCCTGCAGGTTTTCCCACGTACAAGTTAGGTTTAGAAACCGGAAGGAAGTCACAGTCTGCTCCAAAGTGTCACGGAAGGGTTCGGCCGGCTGCGGAGGGCTTCAGGGGTCGCTGGCTGAACGCGTGCGCGTTCGCTGCATCACTAGTTGCGGGACAGCTGACCTGACTGAGACCCATCCAGGAACTCACAGCCCAGCAAGAAAGCCAGCCTCGTCTCCGCGTCTGTAGTGTGGAACAGGCTCCACCAGACAGAAAGTGCCGGGAGACCCGGAGGGAGCATCCACTCCATCTCTGCACTGTGTATGCGCCGCCCTTAGCGTTTGACTGTTTATCGCAGATGGCGTTTCATGAACAGAAAGCCTTTCCTCCTGGAACTTAACTGGTTAAATACTTTTCTTTAAAGCGTAAACTAAAAGTAAAAACTTTTTGGGTCCCCTGGTGTGGCTCAGTTGGTTGAGCATCTGACTTCGGCTCAGGTCATGACCTTGTAGTATGTGAGTCTGAGCCCCACATCAGGCTCTGTGCTGACAGCTCAGAGCCTGGAGCTGCTTCAGATTCTGGGTCTCCATCATTCTCTACCCTTCCCCTGCTCACGCTCTGTCTCTCTCTCAAAAATAAATACATTTTTTTTAAAAAAAGTATTCTTTGGGGGGGTTTATAATAGAAACCCAGTTTGTGACTTTCTGTTTAAAGTTGCCACTAAGGAAGTTAAGTTGGATACATAAAGCCGTCTCTGAGGGGCCACTGGTGAGCATGGGGTTTATTCAGGGGAGATACCGTGATGTTCCAGGATCTAACAAATTCCCCGTGCTGCAGATTTAACGTGACGCAGGTCTGGAGGCCACAAGATATGCACATGCGGAGTTCTCTCTCCCCCGAGACCTTAATCTACGCTCAGCGTGAAGCAATCTTTTGTGCAAAGAGCTTGAAAACAATAGGATGCGTTTGGAAAGAAGCGTCTGAGAACACTAGGTAGTTCTTTTCCATTTAAATGTTGCACAGGGGACTCGCAGAGGCTTTGGACCAATTGTTTTCGATCTTGGAGACAGATCTACGCCCGTCACTGTGCGTGGGCTTCTGGGGAGGGAGGTTTGCTGGTAATTGGTTATCATAGCCATCCTACCCCGTCGAGAACCCCCACTTTAGGGGGGCCCCAGGCAGCAAAGGAGAAGGCTGCTTCGTGCCTCCCATCTAGGACTCCTGGCAGAAGGGGTATTTCTGCTTTCACACGTGAAGCCGTTCCTTACTAGGATTATCATCATTTGAAAGACATTTTTGTAGCTTGATTTCCGCTCCGAAATAGATGTCACCAAACACAGGATGAGAGAAACTTATAAAGAATTATGAACTTCTTTTTAAAATGAGAAAGTCAATGAAGGGAGGCAGCATAACCAGAAAAGGGGAAAATTAAAATCTGAAATAATTTATGAGCAAAATAATTCTCCAGCTAAGAGTATATTAGCTGTTTACTCAAAACATTCGAGAGGAATGTTTGCAATCAGACCTCACTGTGATCGTGGGGGAAATTCACCATCTCCCGGCAGGCCCCCGGCTTCATTTTCTTCCTCGCGGACTTGTAGGCAGGCATCAGGGGGGACTCTCCGGGTGACACACCTGTTGATGGCCAGTCTTTCACGACAATAAGCCACCAGCCACTGAGAGCCGTTCTGGAGGCTTCCACCGTTGTGAAGAAATGGTTGAAAAACAGTTTAAGGACAGAAATGGCTTGGCGACATAGCAGAGTGACATGTATGTGAGGGGAGAGAGAACCCTGCTGACCCTCTGCCCGACTTTCCCTCTGCCCGACTTTCCCTCTGCCCAGAAGTTGCTGGAAACACCCCTCTGTCTTCTGGCCTCCTTCTCAGTTTCTTTTCTGACTCTTTGGAAGCCTTGTGCAGGATGGGTCCAAACTCGACGTTCGTTGACCCGGGTCTCACTGGGATGTGAATACTAGCGGTATTCAGACATGGCGCACTTCAGTGTCGCCCTGCTGGCTGTGGGGTGCGCCTGGACCGGAGGGAGCCCAGGCCTCCAGCCCTCCGGGAGCAGGAGCCCAGTTAGGAAGGAGGCAGAGCCGCGGTCCCCATGAGAGAGCCTGGGGAGGCCTGGGGATGGCTCGTGACGGCTGTGGCTGCAGGAGTAGAGGGAATGGGACCTATCTGGGAGTTTAATGGCAGTGGTGACAGATGTGTGGGATGCGGGAGAAGGTTGGCGCTGAGGTTTCCGGCTCAGAGAGCATCATAGAAGATGGTTCAGTCACACGATGAGAGAAGATGGGGCGGGGTGGGGGAGGAGAGGAGGACGGGCACAGAAGAAGTCATGGAGGTATCGTCAGGGGCACACGGTCGCTGATGCTGTCCCTGATGCTATGGAGAGGCTGCTGAGTAATGAGCAGCAGGGAAGACGCAGGACAGCGGGTGGACGACACAGGCAGCCTGGTCAGCGAGAAAGAGAAAACTAGGTCTAGAAGTTACCGGTTAGCGCGTGACGACACACAACGCGGTAACGGACTGTCGTTTCTGTTCAGAAAAGAGTTACCAGCAGCCTCACTCAGTCAGAAACCCTCGAGTCAAGAAATGAATTTGCTTACTGTTTAGCAACGTACGAATCATTGCCGGCGTTTTGACGCGCTGACCATGTGCGAGGCAGCGGCGTTTGGCTTCTCGTTTCGGGGTCCGTGGGCTTTCCCCCGCGGGCCAGCATCTCCCCAACAGCTGCGACTTCCTGGGCTCCTGTCATTGCCGAAAGAACAAACGATTTCCAGCGTGCAGCCCCTCTCTCGGCCGCGTCCTGGTCACGCCTCGTGATGCCCCGTGACCTGTCTCCACCCGCACAGCCGCTGCTAACCCTCTTCCTCCTCCCAAAGCCCAGGCGCCGCTTCCTTCCGCTCTTACTTGCAGCCTCACTTACGCTCTCACCAGGGAGTCAAAGGCCTTCGAGCTCAGCCCTGGGAAGCATCTCCGTCGGCACAAGAAACCTTTTGGTCCCCAGTCCGCCATGATGGCGGATGATCTGCACCTCCTTCCACAAGGTGCCACTCGAGGGGCCGGGGCCCTCTCTCCGGAAGCAGGAGCCCACCCGGTGGTTGGCCCTCCCGACATCTCCCTTCTGTTCTTCACATTTATGTTCAAGAGCAAAGCTCACACGGGAAGGCAGGGAAGGCATGCCAGCTCGCTCGCTGCCGCTGGACGTGTGGGCGGTGCTTGCGGGAGTGCGCCTGGGTGCAGAGCGCACGCTGGGTGCTCTCCAGCCGGAGTTCCTAGTGAGTGCTGTGCAGAGAGATTCGGGGATCTGAGAACGCGGGTGTGGGGTGTGGGGGGCTTTTACCTTCATGCCCACCAGCCCCTAAGGACATCAGCACCTCCCTCAGAATGGAGGCAGCAGCCCGCAGAAGCGAGAGCAGAGCCTGTGGCCTCGTCACCCGCAGAAGTTGCAAACATGTTTCCTCCACGTGGTCGTGGTCACGGATCCTTTGACTGGGTCCCTTACACGCTCACCGTGTGGAGGAATGGCCGGGCCGCCGCTAGACCGTACTGGAAGCGCTCCTGAAGGGGGCGCGCTGCTGACCTGTGCAGACGGGTGTTTTACATCTGGGTGACCGTGTTCAAGTCCAGCTGGTTCTTTGTGTCCCGTGAATCTGAAGGCCGTGTTCTCACAAGAGGTCCTTTGGGAGCGAGCCTCCCTGTGGATACTGTGTTTCTCGATCCCGTAAACCGAAAACGTTCTGTGTGAGGCCAGGGGCCCGGTGTTCAAAACTGGACGGGGGCGTTGGCTGTCCTGGATGCCCCTTCTCAGTGCCGCCCAGCAGAGCCCTTCAAAACCAGGGGCATCAGCCAGACGTCCAGCCCGCGGCCTGAGGGCGCTGTTCTTAGCCACGGCTCACCTCTCCCCTTCTGATCCCCAGGGACCTTTTCTTCTCACCCCTCTGGTCCTGAGCCCCTGGCTTTCCTTGTCTTTGCGTTCTGTCCGTGACATTCATGGAGTCACCAAGTCAGGAAGCAGGGCCGGCCCTTAACCTTGCATGTTGTCCTTCCCACTCGTTCCTGGACATTCGCCATGTCCTGCTCAGTTTTTGAGCTGACTGCTACTTTGGGAAAGCCCGCTTGGGAGGTGGCTCTCAGCTGGTGTCCAGGAGCCGTGGGGGCTTCCCAGTGTCCTCAGGACGGACGAGCTTGGCCGGCTGTGTCTGCACTGTGTGCAGACAGCACGGTCAAGGCCACGGGCCCAGCCCCCAGGAGGTCCCCGGTGCTGGGCATCCAATGAGCATCCCTGGTAGACAGATGTCATACGTGTCATTACAGCCCGTGGCTGGAGGAATCAGGTGTCCCGGGGCTCCTGGAAGGCTGCGCCTGGTCCCCCGGCACTCCCCCACCTCCACCCGCTCTCGTTTTGCTGACCGCTCTGCATCTTAGCACCGGAATAATCCACAGTTGTGCACATGGCTGATCCCGGGGGGCCTCCCAGCGAGCCAGCGCCCCCAAGGGAGGTCTTGCATAGCACAACTCTCAAGACTAGACCTCACCTCCTCCTTTCTGGAAACCTTTTTCTCACTATGCTCAAACTTTTCCGTATTTTATCAAGAATGTATACAGGTGAGCTGCTGTCTGGAGGCTGGTGAGTTTAGAGAGGCATCTCGTGAAACACTTGGCTGAATGTTTGGAAATTTGGATCTAGGACTCAGCAGAAAAAAGGTTTTGAAAAAAGCCATTTGTAGGCTCTTTGCCTGAAGTTCACAGACCCCCTGAAACCCAGACGGGGTGTAAGAGTAGGTGTGTCTCTCTTCTCTCAGGAATCCCACTGCTGCCCAGCGGGCGAGAACCTAAGAACCACAGGCAGGCGGGCACCGCCCAGGCCGGCCGTTGCAGAGCCGGGGGGGGGGGGGGGGGAGGCTGTTGCCAAGGCAGCAGACCCTCTCGGGCTGACCTGCACGCGCCCCAGGACCCCGTCGTGACTCTCGTGTTGAAATAACTGCATCTCAGGAGTCCAGGTGCCCGTAAGGATGACTGTTCTATTTGCAACATTGGAAACCGAGGAAGAAGAGACAATTCGGATGGTTTCCTGGGCTTTTGGTTTGAGCTCAGATCAAGTGAAAAGGCGGCTCCGCTCAGAAAAAAAAAAAAACTCCACTGCTTCTGAAAGGTCGCTGGAACCAAGAAACGCGAGATCGTCTTCTGTTGTCCCTCAGGGGTGGCCCTTCTGACTCTTAAACACTCCTGCAAGGCAGAGCCCTCTTTCCATGCACGTGACTCATGCCTGCAGCTTCGTCCGAAAGGAAAACGGCTCACGGTGGAGAGGATGTCAGGGCCTGGGTGCGTAGGCCAGATCACATTCATAAGCAGTGTGAACCCCTTCATAAATTATTTAGCTCGGAGTTCATTCTCCGTAGGAAATTACATCTCTGAAAAGACATGACGGGGTTAAAATGAATCAGGTTCACCATAAAACTCTTGTAAGCATGGTAATTTGATCTGTCATTTTATCAAATAAGAAACATTTCCCGTACTTCTGAACGCTCGTAACTTAAGTAGCGACATTAGCACACGCAGTGAAGGATCATTTCTCCCATGACAGGGGCGTTTCCAAACATGAAATGCACTCTTCCGGGTTTGCCGGACGGACAGTGACCTTCAGATACACGACACCTGGCCCGTGGCGCCTGGGGCTCCTTGGTTTCCTTTACGAAGTAGAGCAAAATCCCACGAAGTTACTCAGCCCAGGACTCTAAAGTCTTCTACTTCCACAGGATGGCCAGTACACTGGGGAGGGAGCATTTAAAACCTTGACATTAAACCATTTCTGGTCAATCCTGCCCCGTCTGCACGTGCGTGTTCACCTAGCAGAGTGGCTCACGGGCGGAGGGAGTGGCCATGCGGCCCTGTCTCCGCCGCCTCTGTCAGCACAGCACCTGGGACAGAGTCTGCGCTTGGTAAGTGCGTGGTGGGCAGAGTCGTGCTCACGGGCAAATAGTCGGGTTCTTGCTGGAGGTGCTCTGATGCCTGTGCTGTCTCCAAGCCACTTAAGGAGAGGAGGAAGATAATCACGGTCTCAACAAAGATTTGGATTTAACAAAAGAGCAGAACGGTTCACAGTGAAAATAAGAGTCCGTTGACTGTCATGGCCGTGATGCGGGCCTTGCCCATGAGTGTAATGTGGATCACGAAGCCCCTTGTAAGGTGCTGTACTCAGAGCTCTCTTACACTCCCCATGTCCCCCCCGTCCACGCGCGGCCAGGCGCACACGTACGCACCGCAGGCCGACAGATTTTACTGGTCTTTCACAGAGAACTCCGAGCCCCGTCTTACTAATTCATTTAACTTTTTGCCCCTTCTTGTAGATATACGGAGGCATTTCGCTCACTTGGGCTCTTAGTGCATTTCCGGTATTGGAGAAGGTTTGGAGTTGTGTCCATGGCCGATTTCTCCTCACCCCCCACCTGCCCCTCAGGGCCTGGGGTCTTCAGTGGACAGAACCCCCCGTTCACGTGTGTGTTTTAGGGGTATGCTGGCCATGTTGTTCCTGAAAGCTCTAAGTAAAAATGACTTTGTTCCATGGCGCTATGTTAAATTGGCTGGTTAATTCTGGTGTTATTTACCCTGTAATTCATTAGTTTCACCCCACCATTGGCAGCTGACAGGCTGTAATTTCACGCCTTGCAATAAAAGATGTCTCATAATCTGCTTCATTTAGCAGCAAGAGAATTTAATGAAATTAACTGCAGTCCTAATTATGCCAGTGAATACTAAAGACAGCCATCAAGTTTTCTCAGAAAAAGGACGAGGCCCACCTCGTGAAGGATTTAGAATATAATTTCCTGGGAAAAGTTGCAAATGTCTCCCTTCTATTGGCCAACAAGGGCCAATTATGACCACACGTATGACTATAATTAACTGATTTTTTTCCAAATGCCTCTCCAAGTATTCACCGTTTCCAATCAAATTTAGCAGCGATCCTTCTCCGGGAGCCGCGTTGATGATGTAAACAAGTCGACGTTAAGTTCAGCATTAGCGGCCTATCCCCCTGTGCTGTAGGCTTCCAGAACGCCACCATTGGGCCACAGGTTTTCGGGTGCGACTGTGAGAGCTTTCACAGTAAAATGGGGCCCCCTTTAGCCCCGTCTGTTCCAGGCTCTGGAGCGGGGAGACCGCCCACTGCAGGTCGCTCCCTGTGGGCTTGGAGATTCCCCCTCCCTGACCCTGCCCTCGCTCCAGGACGCGGGGTCTTTCCCGCCTCACCTTCCAGCCTGCTCCCTGCCCCCCGCCCCCCAGGCGGGGGTAGATCTGTCCTTGGCACCGTGTTCCCGGTACTCTCCCCCCTTCGAACGCTCCACCTGCTCGTGCACACCTTTCCTGCCCTGCCTTCGCTCCTCCTGCCCTCGCCCTTCAGCAGAGGGGGAGGAGGAGAAAGGCAAGGAGGCGAGCTAATGCTCTGGGAAGGCGCAGGCCCGCAGGGGCACCTGACCCCGCCCTGGGGCTGCGTCCATCCCTGCATCTCCCTGGGAGGCAGAGAGAACGCAAGCATGACGTGAGTTAGTGCAGGGACCACGGAGGAAACACAGACCGGGGCACAAAAGGGCCGCCCCTTCTCGCCCGGACAGAAAGCGATTCAAACCCGCCCATGAGAAATTCCGTGTTGTATTTAAGTGCGATAGAAACATCAACAGCTACGAGTTATTCCCTGCTGCCTGTCTTGTAATCACACTTACAAATGAGTGAGTGACATTTCTCACGTTCTAAAAGTAACCACCTGCCCGGGGGCGGGCACCTGCTCCCGGGGCCCCGCCCCCCACGCGCCGTGCGTATGTCGTGGGCTCCAGCGCAGCTCGTCAGCACGCTGGTGGGGGGCGTCCTTGCAGGGGCTTTCGTTTTGGAGGCCGCGTTTGAAAAATGACGGTGAGGCGTTTCTTTCCCTGAGGCTGCCGGTGGGGAGGGCTCTGCACCTCGGGGGCAGCGCGGAGTCGCCGCTGTGCGTGCGTGAGGCCCCCCTGCACGAGGGCCGAGGCCACCCCCGAAACGGCTGCCCTGCCAGGGCAGACCTGCCCCAGCCGCGGGCGTCCAGTCCGTGCCCGAGGGTCTGCGTCCACTCGGGGTCCCAGGGTCTCCGGCCGGTGCACGGACATCTACCCGGTGGGTGGCGGTGCCGGGCCCTCCCCCAGGGCCTTCCGCCCCACATGGCCTCCGTCGCTGTGCACCGCGCCCCCCTCCTGCCCGACACAGCCGGCCGCGGGGCTCCGGGCAGCGCCCGCCACGCCGGACCTGGTGCCCCGCGCGTGGCCCTCTGAACCCACAAGGCCCGCGCCGCTGCCCGTGCACAGAGCCACCCGCAGGGGCACCCGGCCCAAGGCAGCGGGCGGGAGGCGCGTCCTGAGTGCCCCCTGACGGCGATCGCGCGCTGACACGCCGGCGGGGGGTGCGGGGCCTCCGTCTGGGAAGGGCGGGAAGCGGCATCGGGGTGCGCGGCCAGCTCGGCTGTCTGCAGCGCTCCGGCGGCAGTTTTGGCGACGAGCACTAAGGAAACCTGAAGTATTTCTCTCGCGGACCCTCCCAGCTTATTAAAAGAACTTATAGACATGAAAATACATTAAAGGGGGCAAAGCGGAGAGGGTGAAAGAGATTAACAACCTCGCTGAATAGAGCCTATTGATGAGACAGGCCTGTGGGCTGCCGCCAGCGCTGAAACGAGGTGTTAGGAGCTGAAAAAGGAGGTCAGGCCTGTCCAGAATCTCGAGGGGAAGTGGGGATTTAGATTGAAAACCACTACCCTGCCCGCGTGCTCGCTCCTTCCCCCCTTCCGCCCCGGAGCGGCCCTCGGGAGGGGGCAGGCTGGCCCCGCAGCCGGGGTTTCGCACCCAAGCTAAGGGACCCGCTGCACGTCGAGCCCGGAGGAGCCCCGGGAAGGGGCGCGCGAGTCCCCTCCGTTGTCTGACGTCGGGGCGCCGCGGTTTCCTGCTGGGCGCGTCATGGGCAGGGGACCCCCCAGGCGCTAACGGGGCCCCCACGTCGGGGCAGCGCCGGCAGGTGCAGGCCCCCTCGGAGGGTCGGTGGGGAAGCGAGGGTGCGTGGCCGTGGCCCGCTGTGCGCCGCTGCGTGCGGGGGGAAAGTTAGCCGTCAGTCAAATTTTATCTCTTAATGAATAGAGACTGCTGAAGTAAGGGTTAGGTAATTGAGTTTATAATTAATTAGCCATAACCCTCATCAGATAAAGCAGTTGTGAGGAATCTTTTTTTTATCTCCTTTCTCTCCCCAGGGCCTGCCCTTCTTTGTCCTTGCGGTGACAGCCCGCACTTATCTCGGGCCTCGGCGGCCTCGCGCCGGCCCTCCCCCGGCCGGGGCCCAGGGTGGTCGCCGGGCCCGCATTGTGCCGGCAGGGCCGCAATCAGCCCAGCTGTCCCGGCCGTGATGAATTAGCGGTGGGAGTCGCGCCGAGGTGGACTCCAGATCGGCCGATAGCCCGCAGATTGCCAAGCTCCGGCCGACTTGGGCGCATCTCTGATAGACCTTTGACACCTCCCAACAAAGAGGTTAAAGGAGGTAGAGCCGGAAAAATGGAGTGCTTTTCCAGAAAGTTGGGCAACTTACAAAGGACCCCTTAATTTGTATAGCCCGGCAATTCGCTGCACAAAGGGAGGAAGTCAATGAGCATTTGCCCTCTTTCTTTGAGGAGCTCTTTTATTTAAAAAAAAATCCCATTTATTGGAGGGTTGCGTGTTTGGGGACCAGGCAGCGGTGAACGCATAAGGCATTGAAATCAGAGACTGTGGAAGGGGATCCGTCTCCACTACATTCTACACGCTAGGCTCCTGCCTTCTCTGTGGGGAGATTAGTAGTCTTGTGTTTAGGCAAGTGAGGGTTTTTTTTTTTTAAAGGACAAGACTGTGGCCCTCTTAATGCTGAGGATCCTGAATTCCAAAAACTCGGGGTTTCTTTTTTTGTTTTGTTAATTTTTTTAATGTTTTATTTATTTTTGATACAGAAGAGACAGAGCATGAGAGGGAGAGGGTCAGAGAGAGGGAGACACAGAATCTGAAACAGGCTCCAGGCTCTGAGCTGTCAGCACAGAGCCCGACGCGGGGCTCAAACCCACGAACGTGAGATCTGACCTGAGCCAAAGTCGGAGGCTTAACCAACTGAGCCACCCAGGCGCCCCAAAAAACTCGGGGTTTCTAATGCCAGCTTCCTCGTGATTTTAGTTGTTTGTGATGCACCCCCAGGCAGGTTTAGGTAAGTCCCCTGACACCCCAGGGACGTGGTCACCGGTGTCAGCCTCCTTGCCGTACACGCTTGGCGTCTGTTCCAGGTCGTCCAGGCGACAGTCCTGTCCACGTGTGCAGAGCCAGGTACCGGTCCTCGAGCCCCTGTGGTAATTATTTGGGGACTCAGAAGCCAGAATGTTTTACCAGACGATATGACTGAGTAATGATTTTGAATGTTAATGAAAATTTAATCAGACCGAATATATTATTCAACCTCATTTAGGGAGTAAAGTATGATAAGTGCATTTACAAGTGCAGAAATTTATAGAACAAACGAGTTCCCTTTTGTGGGGAGGAAGACAGGAAGCCCACGGCCCAACGCGCTGGGATTCGGGACGGGAGGTGGCGGTTCATGTTGGTCTTGGTTGCAAATACAGACCGTCCTCAAAATTCATCCATTTGGGAAAGGCCTGCTTAGCCAACATTCCTGGTAACTGCAGGAATAAATAAATACTTATCCTGGACGCTGCGTAGGGCCATACAGAGTGACTCGTTTTTAAATGAAGCAGCTGTGGGTAGATAGGCCAGTTCTTGGTGTTCTGTGAAAGGAGCAAAAGGAGTTAGATGCGGGGACTCCTGGGACAGTTTGGCACCAAGAGGCAGAACTAGTCAGCTAGACGAAGTGGCGCGGCCCCGCTGCCCTGAGTTCTTGGGGTCACCTCCAGCACTCCCGGTGAGAAAACCAGGGACCAAGCCGTTCAGCTGCCGTCCCAGCTGGGGCGGTGGAAGCCTGGTTCCTTGTTCCCGCCCCGTGGACGGGGAGCACTGCGCTCGGGAGCCCATGTTCCTTCCCCGCCTGCCGTCGAATCGTGCGCCGTAGTCCCCTGTGAACCACACGTCCTCACTGGTACGGGAGGCGCTCCGTGGGGTCTGCTGGGCTACCCGGGGGCCTTCACTTCCCAGCTGCTGCTCTGCCCTTCCTCACAGAGACGGGCCAACCAACTCCTGATTCTGCCTTCAACCGCTGGGTTGTCAGTGCAGAATGGCAGCCTCCTCCATCTTGGTTGAGATGCGGTGCGGGGGGTGGGGGGGGGTGCTGGCGGGGACAAGGGGCCTTGAAGTGGCCAGCCTGGGCCCGTCCTGCCGCTTCTGCGTGTCAGCCGTGATTTAGGGAAGCATCTCAGCCATCTGGGTTTTACCTGTAGCGCGTGGTGAGCGGAGGAACGCTAGGCGGTCTCTGGCAGCGCCCCAACAGCGGCTGCTTTGCGCTGCTTGACTCTCTTACCGCTTTTTTTTTCTCTTTCCTCTCAAGTCAGTGGGACAGATTTCAGGAAACAGTTCGTTAGACATCCTTATTTTTTGAGCCAGTGTTCTGTGAAGTATCCTTGAGAGTCCAGGTCATTTCCATGGCCGAAGCCCCCCCCGCCCCCCCCCCCCGGTCATGCTCAGTGGGATCAGGTCACCGGAGGAGGTCCTGCCTTCCAGTCCTGATTTCCAGGGAGGTGGCCTCTGAGATCTCAGCCTTCCTTATTGTGTTGGATTTTATCTTAAATGTTTAATTATTTTGAGGGGGAGAGAGAGTAGGGTAGGGATGGAGAGAGGGAGACAGAGAATCCCAAGCAGGCTCCTCACTGCCATCTCAGACCCTGACACGGGACTTGAACTCATGAACCGTGATGTCATGACCTGAGCCGAAATCCAGAGCCAGGCGCATACCTGACTGAGCCACCCAGGTGCCCCTCAGTCTCCCTTGTTTTAAACTGGGATCACCGGTGAACCCTTTCCAGTTGTGTGAAGGAAACGCAGGAAAGCTTTAAAGGAAGAAACACTAAAGGTTGTCCTTTGGGGTGTCCTCAGGCTGGCCGCGTAGTTGGCGTTGCTGACGCCAGCTCCGCTGCTCCTTGGGGCGGCACAAGCGGGTGGGCACGGGGGTCTGACCAGCTCGGGGAGAGTGGTGAAAGTCCCCCTGCAAAATGGGCGCTTGGAGGTGCCAAGGAGTGAATGGTAGTGTGGCAGGCATTTCAAGTCCAGTCCGTAATCTGTTTGATTCAAAAGTCAGTGTCACCTGAAATTCCAAATTCTCTCTGCCATCTTTTGTTTTAATGGCATCAATATTTTACAGGCCTAATTATTAAATAAGTTATGGGTTTATCATTTTTCGAACGTAATTCTAAGCCTGTTTTCTCTTAGATGTACTTTTGAAGCTGTAAAGTCGAGTTACACTAAATCAAAAATAGAGTGATTCCAGGTTTAGATATAGAGTCTCAATTTTCCTTTCCTTTAGATTCGTTGTCCCGAGCTTTTGGTCTTCATAGCGGGAGTGCGTGTTTCCTCTTATCTCATCCTCTTGCCTCCGTAATGCTGGCAGCACTGGGAGGCCTGAGCTGCCTCTCAATTCAAGTCTGGGATGGGATGCCCCATTCAGCTGGACCAGGCGTGGTGTTGGCTGGCAAATGGACGACCAGGCATCAGGGTGGCGAGGGATTTCCCTGACCGTCAAGAGAGACACGGGCTTCTTTACCTTTCGCGGGTCTTTCAGCGGTTGGAGGCGGCATTTCCAGGAAGCCAACCCCACTCAGGAATACCGAAGACGTTGACATTTTCACCTTAATTTAGCCTTACTGGGGCGCTAGCTCCTGGTCTTAGGTGTGTTCAGGCGCCCCTTGGCTCACCTGGAAGCGCCTGGGGGTTGTGTGTGTGTGTGAGAAAATGCGCCTTCCCCCGTGTCAGCAAGGAAGGGGTTAGCCGGCTCAATGAGGTGGAAGGGTGACCCCAAGTAATGGCGACAGGAGACACCTCTGAGCTCTGATCCTGTTGGGCTCGGGCCCGTCCCTGTGCGCCCAAACCCAAGCTCGCGTGGTTCTCTGCCCTTCCACAGCTGAGACGGCAGTAGACTCCAACAGAAGCCCAGAAATGGTTCTGTCAAGTTATGTCAGTGGCCAGGCAACGACCCTGATGTAAGACCTCGTGTTGGCCCAGAGGATGCAGGCCAGGATGGGAAGCGGCTGCGTTCCCACGCAGAGTCCGATCCGTGCAGCTGCGTGAATTCAGGGCGGGGCGCGGGACAGCTGCCACAAAGCGTCCCCTGCCCAGAGTTACCATTAAATGTCAAAACGTGAGGGGGCGCTGCCTGCGGCTGGACCCTAAAGACCTTTTGCTAAAGGTTGGGTCACGCCATGAGCTCTGGTGTCTGAGGAGCCCCTTGGTCTCTGTGGTCTGGTTGGACATCCTAGGTGTGTGAGCAGTCCCTGAGAAGACATCGCTATCTGCCTGCTCTGCGCAGAGAGATACACAAACTCTTGTGCGCCTCATTTCGTGGGCGCAGAATTGTTCATGTGAAAGCCAAGCATCCCCGGTGGCATGGCCTCGTCAGAGGCTCCCAGATTCTGGGTCAGCAGTCAGTAGCTCCGCGGGGAGGCGGTCCATTCCTGGGATGCTCACTCTTCTTTGGACCCTTTCCAAGCATCCCACGGAGGCCTCAGACGTGGCCTTCTGTCCCCTACCCTCCTGGGCTGCCAGAGCATGTCCACTGAGGAGCGCGCACCCTTCTTGCAGACCCTCTTTTAAACCAGAAGCCACGAGAGCGGATACACACGACACTCGACTCTGTTGCACATCACACACAGACCTTGTGTTTCTCCCCGCGAGCGCCGCGCACGACGGGCACAGGAGAGCCCGCTAGCTTTCAGATAGTGCGAGCGCGAGGCCAGTTAGCGATCAGGAAAGAGGAATGGACAAGCATGTCTGTGTGTGGCTGTGACTGATTTCCAGGAATTCAGCACAGAAGTCATTTGGGAATCAATTGAGTACAGAGACAGGTTTTCCAGTTAAAAGCACTGAAGAAGCCAGAAGTCTGCTTAAGTCCCTCCTGAAACACGCCTTTTGATCTGTGCCGCCTCGCATGTGTTTTGTTAGACCGTTTGTAATGCGCTAGGTGAGGAGAGCTTCAGTTGGCCGTGGTGCCCGGGCGGTCACAGGGAATTTTCTCTGACGAGGCACCGTGGCCGCACGGGCATTTAATTTAGCGTTGCCGTTTTGGGAAAGTGTGTCCCTTAATTGCTAAGACCTTTAGCTTTGTATAAATTCACACTGAACATAATTGAGGCTCTAGAGCGATCCGTAACAAATTCCGTCGCCAACATGACCACAGAAGGGAAAGCTAAGTGGGGCAGAAGAGATTAGAATTCATTTATTTTTTTTCTTTGGCTAGTAAGCCCATGACTGTTCATTGCTGTAACACACATTAGGGAGCATTTTGGTAGCATTAGTTCAAAAATGAAACGATCCTGCTATAGAATACGAATGCAACGTGTTTAGAGAAACAAATTTATCTAACTTTATAGCCACAAAGTTCTAGAGGGCTTTTCAGCACCAAAAAGCGCTTTTCCTTCTAAAAGATAAGGTTTATTGTTTCTTCTTCAAAAGACATTGAGCCTTCAAGTTGGCAAAATGACGCTCACAACATATCCATCTACTTGAATTTATTTAAGATACAGGAGTTTAGGAGGAAATTATTTTACAACTACATAAAATTTAGAAAGCAGACCTTTTAAGGAGTTCTTAAGACTCTGACCCCAGCGATGATAAAAAGTAATGAATAGGAATGATTTCACAATGAGTTATATTTTGTGTGCACAATTATACGTACTCATTACTTGATGTGTACTTCCCCTTTGTCAGACGTGCCGTATCCATCTACCATGAAAGGTCCATATAACATGAAAGGTGTTTCCTTCCGTGCCTATGAAATTGATGAGCTGATGAGCCGGGAGAGACTCACTCATATTTTAATGCCAGCGGTAACCGTCCTCACACCCAGAGAACAGGAGCATCAAAGTTGGTGGTAGCAAGGAGTATTTGCTGCTGTAATTGACAAATAATACCCCTCATAAATACTGCCAGTCTTTTCAATTAGTTTTCATCTAAAATTCGGGCTCCAAAATGATGGCCTGTCAACTGACAATGAATGGCAAAAATTAATAAATTGTCTTCTAAATAGAATGGACACTTAAGAAAAATTGGGCAGCCAATTTAGCACAGCATGAAGCGAGGGGAACCTTTTGTACTGACGCGGGGCACTAATGTCGTCTCCGTCTTTATTAATGGCGCTCCGCGGCCGCTGACAGTTTTGTTGCTACTGGCGACTTTCTTCATTAAAATTAAAGCCAGCGTCAAATTCCATTAGCCGCACTCTGGGCACCTTGCATTTTCTTATACATATTGTTTCTTTTATTAGCTCCCTGTCCACCCAGGAGAAGTTTTAAAAGAAGTTCAACGGAAGGAATTATTCGCCAAGGCCAGAGAACCAACCATTCTCTCTTCTTGGGGGATAATGACTGTCTCTGCCCTCGAGAGGCTGCATCCTAAAATCTATGAAGCCCTCTTTTTTGTTCCCTCCTCTTTCAAACATGGGAGCACTTTACCTCTAAATACAAACTTTTAGGGATCTGCCAGGCTTTCAGATAGGAACAGTCTATTCTAGCTTCTGATATATATTTTTTTCTGAGCCTTTTTTTTTTTTTCTTAACTTCTGGCTTCCCGTTTCTAACTGCATTTCCATAGCGGACCGTACCTTGCACAATAGTGGGTTGACGCTTGGAGAGACTTGCATTTGTCACAAATGCCTTAGAGTTATTTTCCCCAAAGGCATGACTTTTATCTGCAGAACAAATTTCAACCTTTGAAGGGAAAAAAAAAAAAAAAGCAAGCTTTGCCGAACAAGTTCTCAACTATTGTCTGTGAGGCTGCCGTCTGCCCCTCACGGCACCGCGAGCAGTTCAAAAGCGTGAAACGCCTCCGCCCCGGAGCGGAGCCTCTTTGGGCAGCAAGAAGTCACAAACAGCTCAGATGCCAGGACGCTCGGGTCTGGCCTGCGCACTGAACGCCGTCCACCACCGCCGCGCAGAGGTCGCGTGGCTGCTGGGGACGGCTCTCGGGAAGGCGCGAGGCCGGGATCACCCGCCACGCGGGTCGCCTTGCCCTCTCGGACCAGCCTCCTAATTGCTTCCTCGCGCCCCGAGTCCTGCTCAGCTGGACCACGTGGCTGTGACCCTGCCTCTCAATTGTTTGTCTCCTCTTCCTTCTTTCAACTTCTACCTTCTGCCCAAAGAAACCCAGATACTCATGAAAACAATAGAGGGTGACGTGCCCGGCAACAAAGGAAAGGGCCTGATGCTGGGAAACCTGCGCTCAGAAAAACAACTGATCTGTGAGCCTCCTGGCACTGGAGGCAAAAACGAAGCCAGCGTTCTGGGCTCTGCGGGAGTCATTACCTGCAGACGAGCTTCTGCGTGCCTTCAACCGTGTCTAACCGACCTGAGACTGCAGGTGCAGTTACTCCCCCCCCCCCCCACACCTCAAGGAGAAATAGAAAGGAGTCCGCGTTCTCTGATTGCATAGGTGTGCGGGCCCCGGTGTCTCCTCGCGCCTTCACAGATAAACAGAACAGTATCTCGGGCAGTGGTCAACCACAGAGAATCCCGACAGGTGGACTATATCCTGTCCTACTCGCAATTTTGGATTTTTAAAAAAAAATTTTTATTGTGTTTTTTACTTATTTTTGAGAGAGAGAATGCGAGCAGGGGAGGGGCAGAGAGAGAGGGAGACACAGAATCTGAAGCAGCTCCAAGCTCCAAGCTGTCAGCACAGAGCCTGATGCGGCGCTCGAACCCACAAACCGTGAGATCATGACCTGAGCCGAAGTTGGACGCTTAACCGACTGAGCCGCCCAGGCGCTTCTGGATTTTCTTTTTTAATGTAAGAAGCACTGAGATTCCAGACTGTACCTGTGTTTGCTTTGCAGACAGGTGGTAGCTATTGCAATCTATTATTTCTAGTATTTCTGCCATTTTATTTATTTTTTACTTTTTAAAATATTTCTTAAATGTATTTATGTTGAGAGAGAGAGAGAGAGACAGAGCATGA
The DNA here is from genome assembly GCA_004023845.1 of Helogale parvula. NCBI lineage: Eukaryota > Metazoa > Chordata > Mammalia > Carnivora > Herpestidae > Helogale > Helogale parvula. The sequence goes on along the minus strand of PJEM01007732.1, from coordinate 49,070 downwards.
GTGGAGGACGAATAGAGAGAGAGACAGAATCAGAAGCAGACTCCAGGCTCCAAGCTGTCAGCACAGAGCCCGACGTGGGGCTCGAACTCATGAACCGTGAGATCATGACCTAAGCCGAAGTTGGACGCTTAACTGACTGAGGCGTCCTTATTGCTGACATTATAACCATGAAGTGAACCAATCAAATAACTGCAGGAAGGCTCTGCTACCCAGTCTTCTTTTTGAATAATCTTAAATAATTAAATGAAGAACAACATGTCAAATAGTGTTTCAGTTGCATTTAAAAGAATGAGTACTCACCAAGATCGTGTTATTTGCTAAAACGTAGACACGCAATTATTAAATGTTGTCAGCGGACCTCTAAGATGAACAGTACCGAGTCTGAAGCTCCATGGGCTCATCTCCCACTGGAGAGCCCCCACCCCAATATCTGAACCCCGCAAAGAAACAATTGTTACTTGATGACTGAACCCACTAATATGTTACAGTAAATGGGGCATGAAATACAACACTTTGTATATAGTACATACTAAGTGATTCTTCTATTGAAACAACAAGGCCATTTTTAACTTGCTGACACAATGTTTGCAGTGTTCCATCATTGGATTGTCCTGATTAACAGTCAGCTTCTCTAGTAGGACCCGTAGAGTAATTTTTTTTAACGTGGTGAATCAGATTTGTCGAACGCCACTCCATCCCGTTAATGTGTTTTAGGCTGTGACATTTGAGGACTTCATGAAGAGTGGAGTAAGAAAGTATACTTTGGTCTGTGGGGTCGTTTCTGTTGCTGCATTTTTGACCAGTGCTGAGAAATTTGATTCAGACCTTTTTTTAAAACTTTTTTAAATGTTTATTTATTTTCGAGAGAGAAGAAGAGAGCGAGCGAACAGGGGAGGGGCAGAGAGAGAGGAAGTCACAGAATCTAAAGCAGCTCCAGGCTCTAAATTGTCAGCACAGAGCCCGGCATGGGAGCCAAACCCACAAATTGCAAGATCATGACCTGAGCTGAATTTGGACCCTTGACCAACCAAGCCACCCACACACCCAGTTCAGACTGTTTGTACTGGGAAGCTGCCATAGGCCCCATTTGATTTCACTCCACAGTTTGGGATGTCTCCCTTGATGGCAGCAGCGGCCCGTCTTTCTCACGGCCACAGAGCCGGAGGAGAGAAGACGTTCGTGGGGGACCCTTGGTAGCAAAGACGCACATCCAGGCTGCCCACGCCCGGCATCACGCCGTCACCCTGTCCACTGCGTGTACTAGGCAGGGCAGCCCCGCCTGTGATGGGGGGGGGGGGGCATGCTGACACCACCTCCCCTTCCTCGCCTCCGGATTCACCCAAACAGACCCACTGGCTGTTGTCTGCTAAGGACCCCCCGGTGTCCCTTGCGGGCAGCTGGTGGTCTGCTAGGAGCACTGGTTCTTACTCAGCAAGAAGTGGGTCCGGGAACGACCCTTACCTTCTTCACCCGTGTCTGCGTGTATCTGTGTTCATACGCATGTAGGTACTTACCCATTTTGTCACGGTTTCCTATCCTTTCCTCGATTGAAAATGGTGGGGAAGATGTCGGAATCTGTGGAAAAGTCTGTGCCGTTAACACAACTTCAGATGGCACCTTTTTCACCTTTCGGGGAAAGAGAACCGTTGTGAACCTTGCCCTGTTCTTTGCTTGAATTTACTCCCTTAGGCCAAAGATCAAAAGTATGGGTGACCCCCTTCAACCGGGACATCCTGGTGACCGAGCGCCTGGCGGGCGGCCGACCCAAGAAAACCAACGTTGTCGCGTATTTAGACCACCAGGAACCAGCTGTCCCGGGGGGTTGGTGATGGCGCCACGCGCAGACAGCCCCAGAACAGGGCAGGGACGGGATTCGCTCAGCACTGTCAGCCGTGGTGGTCACCTTCCGTCACTGCGATTAGACCAGCAGCAGAAGGCAGTATTTGCTCTGCTCACGTGCCCGTGGGAGTTTCTGCAGGTCAGGGCCTAGCACCATCAGGGACCACCGTGGGACTCGTTCTCCATGCCGGCGGGACGTATGGTAGAGGCCACCTGGAGCGCCGTGCTGACAGCCTTGAGGCTCTTCATGGCAGGTGCCATCTGCTGTCAGTCCAGGGGAGGGAAACGGGGCCCATTTGCCGAATGTGTGCCATCCCTGCGTAAGGACTGGCCCGGAATCGAACCATGGTTGCTCACACAACCCTTCTTGTCCTACCCCGGAAGAGGATGAGTAATCCCTCCCTCCTCTGATTTCTCCAGTAGAAACTCCATCCCAGGCTTGAACTGCCTTCTTCTACCTATGGCCACATTTTAGTTTCCACAACAGGTGGAAGGATCCTGAGGGCCAGACCCTGGCCGGTGTTCCTCCGTGCGCCTCCCCACACCCGAAGCAGCGGTTTACGCTCACAGTGTGTGCAGTAAGACTGTTTTGATTCGGTCTCTGATGCGATCGCTTTGTGAGCGTGTTATTTCAGACGCATTTCCCACATAGTGCAGGGCAGATGCACGTGGTAACGATGACGGGGGGGAGCCCCACGGACGCGGGGGCTCGGAGCCGGGCGTGACCGCTCACCGGTGCCGTTGCCTTGCACGGCATCTCCACGGAACCTTTCGTCACTCGTGCTGATGGGTCTAACCATTCACTTCCTGGCGCGCTCATTCTGCAGACGTATTTTGAACATTTATTATCTGCCATCTTCCAGGAAACAGATGGGCGGGATGAGAGTGGTCTCCACCCTTGTCTGGCCAGCGAGGCAGAAACAAGGGAGCTGGTATCGTCAGGCACAAACAGAATGTGAACCCCACGCCCAATTTCAAATTTAAGTTTTTCATAGCTGCATCAGAAAGAGCAGAAACAAGGGGCGCCTGGGTGACTCAGTCGGTCAAGCATCTGACTCATGATCTCGACTCAGGTCATGATCTCACAGTTCGTGTGTTTGAGCCCCACGTCTGACTCTACACTGGTGGTGCAGAGCTTCTTTGGCATTCTCTCTCTGCCTCTCTCTCTCTGCTTCTCCCCTACTCGTGCATACTCTCTCTCCCTCTCAAAATAAATAAATTTTAAGAGTAAAAAAAAAAAAGTGAAATTTTAATGTATTATTATAAGCAAGCATATCCAAAATTTATTCAACCCATAATCAACATAAAAAGTTATCTTTTTCTCTTACTAAGCTTTCGGACACGGGTATGTAGTTTACACTCAACAGAGACGCGTCCCAGAACTGACCCCAGGTGGAATCTGGCCTTGGGGCTTGTGGTGACCCTCAGAAGGGAGCAGGTCCAGAGTGAGGGGTCACTGACATGGACAGGGGGTGGGGGGGAGCGCCCGCTGAGAAGGGGTGTTCCGGGCTCCGATCTGCCCAGGTGACATCGCACTAGCCGCGTGACCCCAGGCTGTGCTGCCGGCAGCGTGGTGAGATTTTCTAGGGCAGCAGCGTAGCTGGTGAGAAGTGAGCTCTGAGCGTGGCAGCCTTCACGAGTCCGTGGGCCAGCAAGCAGAAACGTCGGAGGGAAACGCCGCGAGAACAGGTGCGCTCCCAGGAAGAGCACGTCCACAGTTGTTAGTGGACGGATCTCCCACGCGGAGAACTTCTAAATAACTTCTGTAGACGTGAAATCGTCTCCACAGCTTACCTGGCATTTCGATCAGCTTTGGACTCTCGTTCGGTCCGACCTCAGCACACAAGCCTGGCTCTCGGATGTACCTTAAGGGACAGTTGCCGGGGCCTGTGCAGCGTGCATGGAGACGATGGACTCAGGGATCCTTTGTTGGAACAAAGAAGCACCCGCAGGCCTTACGGGAACCCCTCTCTGGCGCCCCTGCATCACTGTGCTGATGCACGGACCGGGTCCTGTGAGATGCCTGCCGTGGCAGGAAGGCACCGGCCCGGTCCGTCGCTGGGCGCCTGCATGCCTGGATGCGCTGGCTTCCTGGGCAGGTGATGGAGTTCGGGTTCATTTTTTTCCCTTTTTTTTTTTTTAAGCTAAAAGAGAACCGTCCCGGGGGCTCAGAGCAGCTTGCAGACGGCGGTGCGCTGGCCCCCAGGGACGGCCGTGGTGCCCCGGGGAGGCCCCCACTCTGGTCAGTGTCGGGGATGTCCCCCCCACAGCCATTGCGTGCAGATACTGTCATCCCCGCTGCTGAAACCCTGGTGACAGAAAGGGGCAGGTTGAAAGGCAAGAAAAACGAGGTGATCAAGAGATAATATTAACTGGAAAAATCAAGAAGGGATCTGTCAGTCCTGGCGGAAAAACATTTCTTTCTTAGTGGCCTCTCGTTTTCTGTGGCCGAGGGAGGTGTCTGTGGTGGTGGGGGTCGCCGCGGCCCCACACATCCGGCTGCGGCAGGTTTTTTCCGCCCACGTTGAGAATCCATTTGGTCCTCCCTTTGGGGCTTAATAATTCCAGCCAGAGCCGACGTGAGGTGGAAATCACGGCCTCACGGCCGACGTGGGGCCCAAGCAGGGAGAAACCCAACAAACTTTTTTCTCCCCCTTTGCCATCATTGTTCTTGTCTCGTTACTCGGCAGACACGGTATTAAATCAGATTCTGTGTCCATCATTATTAAAATGTGAAGTGTGTCGGTCACAAAGCATACATTTCGGGGCAGTTAGCTGAATAATTCCTTTCTTTATTATCCCAAATTACTGCTGAGCTCTGGAGAGGGGACCGGTTTAGCCAATTATTGCCATTTGAGCTGGATTTGTGGGTGATTAGCTCCTGGTCGAATCCAGTCCGGGCCGGCGCTTTGAAGCCCTCGCCGTGTGATTTTCTCAGCAGTGAGGTAGGAACAGACGCGGCTAATGACAGCAAGGTCGCGCGGGTGAGCTGACCTGTGTGTGGCGCAGGCTCGGGTTCCACAAATAGGGCATCCACAATAACAAGTGTGGCACTAACCCCGCCGTGCATAATCGGGGCTTTCTAGGATTGTCGGAGATGCTGACAGCTCAATTACAGTGTAATCCTTTGTACCCTACAGCCTGGCAGAATAGCAGGAATATTACTAACCAGCGAGGGGAGGGGGCCGCGAGGGAGCTGGTTAGAGATCTGGAATCAGCCCCTCTGCCCCCTCCCCCCACCCCCTCCCGGCAAGAACAAGCCTGGAGAAAAGCCTCCATTTGTGGTGTAATAGATCCTCTGGAGTAGGAAGAGGGACACAAACATTACTTAAAAAAAAAAGAGTAATTCAGTTGGGGGGGGGGTCCTCCCTGTTGTTTCTATGGAAACACTTGAAACTGGGAAGAAAGTTAAGATGGTCTCGTGGTGGCCGAGCTCACGTGTGCCGGCCTGGTCGTCTCCCGCCCGGGCTCACGCCCAGACAGCCCGTCCGGGGATTTGCCGCAAGTTCTCTATTTGAGGAGGATCTGGGGAAACTGGCTAATTGGAGTATTTTCCCGCCCACAGTGAATGGTTATGTTCCCGACTTCCTGCTTAGGCCCGAGGTCAGCGTTTTCTACCCCTCGACCGCCAGGCTGTTGTTCCACCTGTGGCCCGTCTGGCGTCTTGTCGTTTTTGCCACGCTTGATTCTGTTTGGTTTTGTTCTGTTCTGTTTTTGTCTTAAACCTGGTAACACGGGGGTCACTCGTCCAGGTTTGACCTGACGGCGTTTTCATTGAACGGCAGGATGTCACTCCTCCCCCTTGTTTTAATTCTTGGTTTTTAGGTGTCTCGTGGGGTTGCCTGCAAGTGTTTGGGGACACTTCAGACTTCCGCAAGCGTCTTACAACTAGGTTCTAACGGCACCTGGGCGGCTCAGGCGGTTAAGCATCCGAGTTCGGCTCAGGTCATGATCTCACGGTTTGTGAGTTCGAGCCCCATGTGAGGGTCTGTGCTGACAGCTCGGAGCCGGGAGCTGCTTCGGATTCTGTGTCTCCCCCTCTCTCTGCTCCTCCCCAGCTCCTGCCCTCTCTCTCAAAAATAAACATTAAAATAAATAAACATACATTAAAAATTTTTTTAAAAAGAACTAGGGCTGAGTACTTTGGTAGTTGTTTTGGGGACTAGGCGCGCACGGGGTACTGATTAGGGACTCTGGGAGCCCAGGCCGGTGAGGACAGCCCAGCTCCCCCTCCCCCATAGAATTCCCAGGCACAGGAGGGACATGAGCCACGCGTCCCGTCTGCTTGGGGACCGGGGGTTAGAGGCGGGTTAGAGGCGCCTGACGGACCCCCGGAGAAGCACATCCTGTTGGGACTGAGAAGCAAGACTCAGGTGGGGGCTGTGGGGTGGTGTGACCAGGGGCCATGCCGGCTCCGTGCGGGCACTGCAGGGGTGCTGCCGGGGGAGCCTCCTCTCTGTCCCGGCCACATGCTTGCACACCACTGTCTCCCTCCACCGGGGCCTCTGAGACGAGGTGCCATGGGCTGGGTGCCTCCAACACTAAGTTTTCTCACCGTTCTGGGTGGTTTTCCACCTGCCTCGCTCCTGGGCTTAGAAACGGTGCCTCCTCGTCTTCCCGGGGCCCTTCCTCTGGGCGTCCGTGCTCCCCCCCCCCCCCCCCCCCCCCCGTCTTCACAGGGCCCTTCCTCTGGGCGTCCGTGCGGGCGTCCGTGCTCTCCTCCCTCTTCTCATAAGGACACCAGTCATCCTGGATTAGGCCCCATCCTCACAGCCCCATTTAACCTCAGTTCCCTCTTTAAAGATCCTGTCTCCACATGCGGTCATATGGGGGGTATGGGGTGTGGGGAGGACTTGCACGCATGGATTTGGAGAGGATGTGGTGCAGCTCGGAGCAGCCCCCATCCACGGGTCTGGATGATTCTGGTTTCAGTAGAGGTTCTGGAAGCCCAGGACCCTGCGGCTCAGGGCTGAAGGGCAGGGTGTGTTCGCCAGGATGGCAGGGAGGAAGCAAGGAGCGTGTTTCAGGGAGAAAGAATAGAATTTGCAGCTTTAATTTAAAGTGACGGCTGCAGGCTGCTTTTGCAGTTTCGTATCCGGGAGCTGGGATCCACACCCTTTTGCTGGGAAGGGCCAGAGAGCAAGTGCTTTGGGCCCTCCTGCACGCCCTGAGCTCAGAGAGCAGGGTGGAAGCGGCCGCACCTGCGAGTGAGGGCAGCCGTGGTCCCGTTATGGCTCGTTTGCAAAAAGAAGCGGAAGACGAGCTGTGGCCGGTAGGCCGGACGTGGCCAGCCCGGTCCTGTGGGGTTCCGGCACCAGTGTCCGTACTCGAGTGCCCTGAACGGGAGACCCTGTTCACCAGCAGTGCCCAGAGTGCTCAGGCCCCCCGTCGTGACGGAGAGGCCGTGGCCGTCAGCGTGAGCCCGTGGGTCAGGGATGGAGGGCTGCGGGGGCGGGGCCTGGGCAGGCGCCACGGCGCGTGCCTCTCCGCTTGTCAGGGTCCAGGCACGCTCTGGAAAAGGGTGCATTTGCTGTGTGTGCGGGACAGCTTAGCATGGGGGAGGGCGGGGGCAGGATGGCTGTTTTTATTCTGGAAGGGTGGCTGGGTATCAGGAGGGCCCCCTGGAGCCCGTGACGTGGAGAAGGTCCCTGCTCCTGGTGCCACCCTGTGCTTTACTCAGTCTCAAGAAGAAATGCCATCCGCCTTCCGCGCACTCAGATGTGTTTTTCTGGGTGACATGTTTGTTTAGTGAGCTCTGCCCAGCGTGGGGTTCGAACTCAGGATCCCGAGATCAAGAGTCGTGGGCTTCACCCGCTAAGCCGGCCAGGAGCCCCTCTAGGTGATTTTTTTAAAATTCACTATCTTAAGTAAAGCACAAGTTTAATACATGTTCCGGGGGGATAATCTCAACTAGGATCAAAGTAAAAATCACCAAGGTGAGGACGACGCTGGTGCTCACACTCCGTGGGCCTCCGTTACAGACACCAGCGTTTTCTGCGTCGTTGTAGAAACACACTGAAAGCTTTCACTGCTACAATGCGAATTTGTTCAGAGCCGTTAACGTGAGTCCTAAAACGCGGAGGAACCGTAACAGGTGTCTGTTACAGAACCAAAGAAGGACTTGAACATCACCTTTTATTTTTTTTTTGTAAGTATAGAAGCATGAAACCTTTCTGAACTCGGTGGAAAAACTTGTGTTTTTAAACTTGGCAATTTAGGGAGCCGTGGGGACCCCCGTCGGTGCAGCAGGATGATTCAGTGCATGTCACCGCGAGGTCAGGCGCATGCCCTCCTCCACGTTCAGTCAGATGTGGCATGGCCTCCAGCCGCTGCTCACACGGGTAGAGAGATGCCGCCTCGGGAGAAGATGTGGTCTGATCTTCACACGGAACAGCCCGCGGCCGGCGAATGCCCCCGTGCCACGTAGGACCCTGGCCATTAAATGTCCCCCTGTGTCAGGGTGAACTCTGTGCTAACAGCAGCGCGACTCGGCCCCTCACACTCGAAACAAAAGACTGATTTGCCTGGTTAAGACCCGCAGTCTCTGGTGCAGTTAGTACATCCTTGTTGGTAAATAATTGCTATCGAGCCGAGTTTTAATATAAATTTATGAGTGGTGTTTTATCTCCCCTGGGGGCTGCGGCAGGCACTGAGGGACGGAGACTTCAGAGAGCACTTACGTTCATTACCTTAACTCTGAAAGTTATTTAAAGCTTCTACATTTAACGTTGCTTTTGGCTTTCAGTGACCTCTTGGGACGAGGCCAAGAATATACATGACTAAAAAAGAGATTGCAGCCAAAGACACTTCTACCCTTTGCTCCGCCACAGGCAAAGTTCCTTGAGCAAAAAAAAAAAAAAAAAAAGACAGGAAGTACCTGCTTGGAATCCTGGTGTTCTGGCTGCAGATCATTAAAATCACAGTTTTTTCTGATGTGCCGTAAATTAACTAGGTGGCAGCAATTAGATCAACATGTCGGCTCCCACGTAAGGTAAGAGGAGAGGTCGCAAAGCCCGTCAGTTTCTTACTATGCAAACAAGTTCAAGAGATCAACGCTTTTAAACCAGTCTGGGAGGGCATGTGATTCACAGAGGGGCAGCCCGGCATGGGGTCACGGGTACAGACCGTTGCCCCTGGCTCTTCCTACTGCGCTGGTCACCTATTTGGGTAACTAACCCAAATCGTAGTGATTTAAAACCATAACCGTTTTAATTTCTCATGCTTCTGTGGGTCAGGATTTGTGCCGGGCATAAAGGGGTCATCTCTGTTCCCTGGATGCTTTCAGCCAAGATCTTTTCTTTGCCGGTATCTTTGGTGCCTCACCTGACGTGGCTCCGGTGCCTGGGCGGAGCCGCCAGGTCAGGGGCGGTCCTGCAGCTGGGACCGTGGGCCCTCCTCCACGCAGCCCCAGGGTCTCCTCTTGATGGCCTCACAAGGCCAACTCAGGGCTCCCAAGGAAAAAAAACTAGAAGCCGCCAGATTTTCGGACGGCTTTGTGCAGAATGGGCCCAGAATACTTTGCACCACATTCTGCTGGTTGAACGGAGTCCAAAGGCCCGGGGACCACACAGGAGCACGGTTTTTTTGAGGGCCTCACGCTGCCCCTGGATTCGCAGAACCTCCTCCCACGATGGCCTTGGGCTCAGGCTCGCAGCTCGCGGTTGTCGCCTTCGTCGGGTGCACGTTCGGATGGGGCTCTTCGGGAGCCGTCCTTGCCATCTGGCGACCTGGGGCCTCTAGAGACGGGTTACCTACATGCACAGGCACCCGCGCACCTCCACCCGGTGCGGACACAGGACAGGACCCCCGTAGCGGCCTGAACCCCGCTGCTTGCCCTGCTCTGGGCATGGGGGGGTGTGTTCTCCCCCCGGGGGGCTTCCTGCAGGTCCAGGGCTCTGCCATCCCAGCCAACCTTCCTATTCCGTAAGAAATGGCCTGGTTTTTTTTTTTTTTTTGAAGCTGTGCAGCTTTTCAGCCTGCTTCCCGCTGGTCTTAGTTTAAGGGTCCAGCTCCTCTTTTCGGTTCAGACTTTCTCTGTGCCTTGTAGTCTAACGTGGCACAATTCCTTTAAAATCCTTGTGGGTGTCCTTTGTATCAAATTGTAATTTATTCTGTGAGACAAAAGCCAACCCACAGATCCTTGTCTCCGGTCCACACATGCTCTCTAATTGGAAGGGTCTGTGAGGCCCTGCCTTAAGTCTCGGAGTTCTTGAGATGGGGGTCCGACGGCCGCAACCTTGCTGGCTCTTCATTCTGAGATCACATCTCCTGGCATCCCCTGGACTAGATCTTTGTTCTGAGGCTCCTTACCCTGAGTCTTCTGCTGGCAGAAGAAGCTGGGAGTGAGAAACGGTTTTTCTCGTGTTGGTGTTTCATTCGGGAGTATTTTCTCTAATTCTGCTGAAAAACTGCCTTAAGCAGCCTTGACTCCGGTTACCCCCTGGTTCATCGGCGCCAGTAGCCCAGTGGGCACATTCTGCTCGGAAGGGTCCTCTCCAGGCCCCGGGCTCCCTGGGCACCCCGGTTGGGCTCCGCGTTCCCACAGGCAGCAGGCCTGCTGACAGCTTGGCCAGTGCACAGCTTGGGCACCTTTCTCCAGACTCCGGAAGCATCTCCCGCCCTGCCCTTCTTGCCTCTGTGAGCGGCTCCCGCTCCTTCCAGCCTCAGCCGGCTGCCTGGGTCCAGGCCAGTGCCACCCGCCTGTGGATTTTGTTACAGCGTCTGTGCCTCATCTCCGTCGTTGCGCAAGGATCTACCCCAGACCTTAGTGATCTGAGGAAACCATCGTGCTGTCTCAGGATTCGGTGGTTTGGGACCACAGACAGGGCACAGCACGGCTCCGCGCTCTGACCTCCCCGAAGCAGAAGCCGCAAGCTGCCAAGATCTCTGAACATTTAAACCCGTGTACATAGCGTCTCTACCGCTTCTGTGGGTGAAAGTGAGCCTCGGGCACCCCCAAGTCAGTGTGGGATGGTGTTTGCGGGCGTGAGTACCTGGAGGTGTGGCACGTTGGGAGCCGTCTTTGGAGACCAGCCGCCATGCCAGCTGCGTGAGGAAGTTACATAAATTCCCTGTGCCTCATTGGCCTCATATGTAAAATGAGGATTATTCTAGCAGCTGCTTACATCAGGTTGGAGCTTTCAGTGGGCTAGTACTCACAAGACTCTTAGAGCAGCACCTGGCTCACAGTGAGTCAGTGTTGTTTTGAAACTGAAAATTAAAAAAAAAAAATTTTTAACATTTATTCATTCTTGAGAGAGACAGAGCACGGGCAGGGGAGGGGCAGAGAGAGAGGGCAACACAGAATCTGAAGCAGCTCCAGGCTCGGAGCTGTCAGTTCAGGACTCCATGCGGGCCTCGAACTCACAAACCGAGAGATCGTGACCTGAGCCAAAATCGGACGCTTAACCAACTGAGCCGCCCAGGCGTCCAGATACCGAAAATCTTAAAAACAGATGCGTAAGCCACATAAAAGTCAGATAAAACGATTACCGTAATTGATGTCTACAGAGCGATGGCCGGTCAGTGAGAAGCGGTCCTGGGCAGTCAGTGGCTTTTGTGTGTACAAACGCGGCGTCTGAAAGACCAAGCCTGCTTCTTGACATTCGCCGTGCAGGTTCACCCGGGGTCACACAGCATCAGACACACTGAGAATCCTCAGGGCCATCTGCTCGGCTGAGAGCCTTCCGGCCTCTGTCCTCTTCTGGCTGGTGCGACCATGGTTTTGTGTCCTTTAAAGTTGAAAATGAACTCTTTTTAGATCTTCCATCTTCTTGGTACTTTGGTAGACAGTGCATAAGTTCGGGGTGGCTGAGCATTGGAGATAAAGTCTGAGGGGCTCAGCCAGAAGCAGTGAGGGGGTTGGTTGCCTGGACCACACTGCGTGTCCTCTGTGCATAGCACTTCGTCCCAAAGGCACACAGTGGGTTTGCAGTCTTGGGCACACTGGTGGACGCTGTGTTCAGACGAGGGCCTCACCCTGGTAGAACTGGAACCTTTTGCTTCTGGAAGAGTCTGGGACGAAGAAGGGGTGCCTGGTGTGTAGGCATGTGGTGGGGTGTATCACTGGGACTTTGTCGTCACTCTCCTTGGTTCCTGCCAGAGCGGGCACCTTGAAGGGGGCCTCCGCTCTTGTGTAGCTCCGGGGTCACTAGCCAGGCTCCTGCTCACCCCTCCCCCCGCTCCCCCCCGGAAGCAGGCCATTCCTGGGGCAGCTCCAGCTGTCCAGACCCACGGTGCCCCCGGCACAGGGCTGCCCAGGCAGGACCGGGTAACTTGGACACGTAGCACGCAAAACAGTAGTCTAGCCAATTCAGGGTTGAGCGGTTTCCCTTCTGGGTCTGTTTAGACTCTGAAATGCCCTGATTTTCACTTGGTACAAATGCTCTTTAAAAAAAAAAATCAGTGTTCAGAATTAATGTCAGGGGAAAAAAAAAGAAAAGAAAAAGGAAGAAACTAAAAGAAAACCCGCTTATGCACAGAAGCTGTTTGTCTTGTCATTTGTCCTCCGATCGAGCCTCTGATTACAGACCCTCGCCTCGCGGCCGCCTCCGCTGCTCATCAGAGAGCACGCGTCTCTTCGCGCCTCTCGGGATGGGCTCCTTCCGCCAGTCTCGGAGGTGGGGTGCGGCGGCCGGCCCCCTCCTGGGGTTCTGCCAGTACGTGGAGGCTCGCACACACCGGGGCTGGCGGGCCCTAACTTGGGGTGCAGCGGTGAGGCGGGGAGCAGGGCGGCCCCATCACTGCAGAAATCTCGAGGGGGCGGCAGCGAACCGGCTGGGGCCCAGGCCGAGGGCAGAGGCCCGGCTCCTCGGGCGCCGGGGGTGCTGCAGCCCTGCCGACTTCGGCAGCATTTGAATCGTGAGCAGAGAGGATTACCCCACGAGATGACCCACAGAGTTTATTTAAGATTATCGAGACATGCGTGTTTTCTCACCGAGACGCTGCGCTTTCCCAGCGCCAAGGTCAGTCGGTCGTCCCCTGACGATGGCCTCCTGGAAGGACCGTTTCCTTCATCCCCTCAGGAGGAAGTCCGACGGCCCCCCCGGGAGGGGCTAACTGTGTGTGTAGACCCGCTCAGGCACGTCCCACGGGCTGGCCAGGAGCAGCGGGGGTCCACGCGTGGAGCCCCAGGGACAAGGTGCCGCCTGCGTCCTTGAGTTGGGGGGACAGTGCTCTGAAGCCTAGAGCCGCCCTCAGTTACGAGTGGCACCGAGCTGACCCCGGGCCCCCAGTATTGTTGGAATCCCGTCTGAAACTGGCGGTGGAAAAAATGTGAGCCCAAAGGAGGACATCTGTGAAGTTCTGGCACCTTTAGTTCCACATGCGCCTTGTTATGGGAAGGGTGCGCAGCCATCACGGTGGCTGGCACTGTACTTGTTGAATCGTCTTCAACACTCCGGAGAATCACAAAGTTCTACACGCGCACACACAGATTGGCTCAACATATGTGTTGTGCATAGAAGAGAGGAGAAAAGCCAAATTACGAAGTTAAAAACGGGTGTAAATTTTCCATTTTAAGATGACAAGAGAAATGAATGTTTATAAATTTTGAAATTTTCGGTCTCCTTTTTAGACAACTCACACAAGAGTCTCTAGTTTATATTTGTGGATTTACCCCGGGCTGCTTTTGCTTCCAGGGCGTGCTGTTGAAGCGAGGTGGCAAGTCCTTGAACAAGGAGTGGAAGAAGAAGTACGTGACCCTGTGTGACAACGGCGTGCTGACCTATCACCCGAGTTTACATGTGAGTATGGCCTTGGCTCGGGGAGCAGGCCCGAGCTCAGCTCACACGCTGTGTGCGTGCGTGCGTGCGTGTGTTGGGGCCTAGGGGTCCTCACAGCATCAGGCCTTTCGCCTCTGTTTTAAGTTCAAGTAGAATTAGGTCTCCTCCATCACAAGATAAATAAAACGCCCCTTACCCTCCGTCAGACCATCTCTCTGTCTTCCCCTCCCTAACAGTCGGTCTCTGGCTCTCTGATTCTGCCAGGAGTTACACTAAAAGGGACAGAGGAAGTGAAATTTTAAATGGAAGTAAAAAGACAAGAGCAGGTAGCAAAAGAGAAAAGAGAGCTTGTATCTGAAAATCTAGAATAAAGGAAATGAGTACATTGGAATCCAGGATTCAGCTCTGAGCAGCAGAGGAAAACAGTAAGTCAAGTGCAATTCATGACTCAGTTTTTGCTGTCAGGGGAGAGCACCTATCAGTTTGTACGGTAAGACCAGCTTTTCCATAGGTGTTAATATAAAGTGCATTCGGTTGGTGATTTCTAGAAGATAGATTAAAAAGCAGAATTGATTTGACTTTGGGAGAAAGTGCAAGGCTTTAGGAGCCTTAATAAAATCTGAAGATGGGGCATTAAGGATGTTTCCGTAACAGCACAGGCCATGAGTCTTGCATGACGTTTATTTTGCGTGATGTCCTGAGGTAGGTAAGTGCGGAGACGAGAAGATACAGTGTTAGCTGCTCATTTGGTTGTCTCACCGTGTTAATAAGCTTTGCAATGAAAAATTACGCAGTTATGAGCAAGAAGTCAGACATAGGGTGTTGAAGAAAATCTAATATCGTTCCCACAGGCCTGGGGACATGACTGCCAGCGTTTCGGGCGGTGTGCTCCCAGACATTTCTATGCGTATGTGCTTTTTCCTCCCACAACCGCGCCGTCCCCTGTGTCCGCTGCCCGGGGCCCCTTTCCTAGATAATGGCAGACCCTGTGCGCGTCCCCGTGTCAGCAGACACGCTCGTGGGCCGCCACTGTTGACGGTCATGTGACCTGCATCGCGGGGTGTGCCCTCATCGGGCCATCAGCGTCTCCAAAATGGACACGCGGCAAACACATTTACTTCGAGTCTTTTTAGTGTTGTCAGTAACTGTAGTCCGTGCCCTCTATTTCCTCCTTTCCCGGGGACGGAGTCCCAGCAATCCACGTCCTATTGAAGAGGCTTGCCCCTTCACGGCTTTCGGGAACTGTTGCCGGACTCCCGGGAGGAGTGTATCAGGTTTTCCCTCTGGCTTTTCCCCTGCGTTCGCAACAACACTTACCTTCGCGATAACGCATCTATGATCTTCCACTGTGATGAGTGACCGTGGCATCCTTATGGTTTCCTTTGCTCCCCGGGGTGAATGCCTGTCTTCTCCCCCGTCTACAGCGATGGCTTCACCTTTCAGAAGCGTGTTAAAAAACAGGTGTTTCGTTAGGCATCTCTGACTCGTTTCTGAGGTCAGTGGGAACGCCTCCCATGCGTCACCGTTCCCAGGACTTCACTGTACTGGGGAGAGTCCCTTGCGCTTGCTTTAATTGGGCTTATTTGGGAGCAGAGTCAGGTTGCTTCTCTGGACGGCCTTCCGAGCAGAGACGTCATGCCGGTCCCGGGAGGCCTGCCCGTGACCATTCCCGCCTCTTCCGCAGCCCAATGCCCTCCCCCCTCGGAGCACCGGGGCACTGCTCCGTCTTCACTTCTGCCCCTTCCGCTGGCTTCCTTCCTCTCAGGACCCTGCCGGGGAGCACGGGGGGGTCTGACTGTTGCCGCAGTTGCTTTATGCGAGTTAGACAAGAGTGATCAAAATATTCTTCTCCCCTTGGACTCCCCGACCAGTAAATAGTGAGGTCTGAGCAGTGCGCATTCCAAGCCACCGTACACTCGCCTGCAGAGCCCAGGCTTGGGCAGAGGGACGTTTGCTTCTTCTTGCCCAGGGGAAAAAGTGTCACAACGGTGTGTCTCGGAAGGTTCCCGTAGGAGGGATACTGCCTGCTTCCTGCCTCCCAGCCTCTCAATGTCAGCAGTTACTTCTTCAAAAATCCTTCCTTGTGGGCTTCCTCTTGTGATGCCTCTGTGTTTGCCAATTCCTTTTTTCCCCAGTATATATGTACGTATGGATGTTGTCGGAGTACAGAAAAGGAGCTCAGCAGGGCTTTGTTTTATAATTATACGGCAAGCAAGAGCCAGTGTCGTTTTAAAGTGCAATTCCATTAATGCGGTTCTCCGGGGAATGCAGTCATTGATGCAAGTACACACACACCCCCAAGGGGCGGGGCCACCTAGGGATGGCCTTGAATCAGGAGAGCACGGAGAGAGGGCGTGGCCTTGGTTGTAGCCCTGCTCTAATAGTGTCACAACCGAGCTTTGAGTGGACATTGGGAGAGGAAGTGAGGTCCAGGTACGTGTTCTCTTCCCAGTTGCTAGGAAGCTATGGATCCCTCATGGTGGAGTTGGTCTGGCATATTCTTTGGCTCACATTGGGAAGACCCACCAGGGGAATGCCCATGGGCTGAGGCCGGACTTCTTAGTAAGACAGTTGGGAGCATACAGATGTGTCACAAGTTCGAGTCTTAAAATTATAGACCATACAGAACTTCCCAATTATTTTAGCCCAGGAAATGTCAAAAGTTGCGTAAAAGCCAATGACCTCAGTTAAACCCATCGCGCTGTCACGCCTACTCTCTCTGTTCTCTCCGGACTGTGCTCTGGCTGGAACCCACGGAGATGTGTTTGCTCTAAGTGGTTCAAACGTTGGGGGACTCGGCCCAGATTGGTGGCTGTGGGCTTCATGATCATTGACCATGACCCTGTTACTGGTCCCGAGCAGGGCATCTACGCTGAGCAGCCAGAGCAGAGCCTACAGCCCACATCTCTCCAGGGAGCAGAGCAAAAAGGCCCGGCAGAACAATCCGGTGTATTGAGATAGAGTTTTCTAAAAGATGAAGTGTTTCTCCGTAGTGGAGTGCCTGGCCCAGCGGCTGGTGTAGACCCCTGACTTCGAAGATAGGGTAGTTTACCAAAACGGAAGCTGGCCTCTTGTTCTGAGGATGATTCTAACAAGGTGATGCTTCTGCAATGCGGTGACTGTGGGGGCGCGAGAGCACCGGGCGTGAGGATGCCAGAAACACGCAAGACTGTACGGCCCCTGCACGGCCAGCGTGTTGCCCTGTGGTCTCCTCACCGGCACACGTGTGCTTCCAGCGCACGTGTCTGCTGCTCACGGCCCCCCTCCAGCTGGACCCGGACTCCTCCACCAGCCACCTGCAACTTGGCGATCATGGTGAACCGGAGCTGGGTGGGGGTCTTGTAGAGAAAATTGGAGCAGAGTAAGGGACTGAATCAAGTTCAGAGGGAAATAGGCCAGCGTGGTGAGGGCTGTGATCGTTTCAGTAGAAGTTCGAAATGTGAGCTCCTGGACGGCTCAGCTGGTTGAACATCTGACTTGATCTCCGTGCAGGTCATGATCTCATGGTTCGTGCGTTTGAGCCCTGCATCAGGCTCTGCGCTGAAAGCGCAGAGGCTGTTTAGGATTCTCTATCTCTCCTTCTCTCTCTGCCTCTCCCCTCCTCATGCTGTCTGTCTGTCTGTCTCTCTCTCTGAAAATAAATAAAGGAAAAAAGGTCAGCTGCCTCGGAGTACCAGACCCATCAGAGAACTGGCTGTATTGGAGAGTACGGTCCATAAAGCTGGCCTCCCCTCCCAGAGGCTGATTGAGTGGCTCTGAGGTCCATTCGCCAAATCAGATTCCCAGCTGAGCACCCCCACCAGCACTCCTGGGACAGACAGGCCAGGCCAGGAGCTCACGGGGACCGGCGCGCTCAGCTGCCCCTGTGCAGGCCTCTCCCAGCCTCACTCTTGCCGCCTCCACACCTTGGTCCCTGCAGCCCCGGGCCGTGCGGGTCTCCTCCGGCCTCTGCTTGGAGAAGACGCTTGGGCGGCAGCCGCTGCCGAGTTAGCTTTGGGGACACTCTTTCCAACACTTGTCACCCACAAAGCCACGCTGTTGCAGGTGTTCTAAATCTCTTCATTGGATGCACTTAAAGAAAAGATCTCGGGGCGCCTGGGTGGCTCAGTCAGTTAAGCGTCCAACTCCGGCTCAGGTCATGATCTCACGGTCTGTGGGTTTGAGTCCCACGTTGGGCTCTGTGCTGACAGCTCAGAGCCTGGAGCCTGCTTCGGATTCTGTGCCTCCCTCTGTCTGCCCGCCCCATTTGTGCACTCACTCGCATGCTCGCTCACTCGCTCGCTCTCTCGCAAAAATAAATTGAAAAAAAGGAAACGAAGATCTCCCAGAAGAAATGAGTTGTAATCCTTGAGGAAACGAACACCACTTGCTTATTACACCAGTGTCTGTGGAAGTGTTTATGTAAAAGATCATCCTTTGGACACAAACCCCAAGTTCCAGCCCCAGGCAGATGTCCTGTGCAGGCTGGTGGGGGGGAAGAAAAGGCAGCCCCTTGACCGGACCCCAGTGGTCCTCAGCTGTGGGCCGAGCTTACGGGTCTTGGTGGAAACACAAGCTTTTTGAAACCTTGGCTTCGGACACCGGCTTCCGGTCATGAGTTGGGGGCCCCCCGGCCCCGCCGCCCTCGGCAGGGTTGGCGTGAGGCTGACAGGCTCCCGCGTGCCTGGATGGCTCAGCCGCCGGGGACACTCCCAGAAGCTGAGGACTGCCCACCCGTCTCAGTGCTCAGGCGGGTTCTGCAGGCCCACGGTCATCAGCCCGGGACATCCGTGGGGCGGGGCCCCAGGGTGTCACTTCCCACTGGTCCATGGCTTCACATTCCTCTTCCTTCTCTCCCATCCTTTGCCCGGTCACCTCTCCTTCCAGACCTTCGTTCTTCCCAGTCTTGTGGCATCATCCCTGGGAGGGTCTGTCCACCCAGAGCCCCAGCCTCAGCCCTGTACCCTGACACGTGACGTGGCCTCACTCTGTCGTTCCTGTAGTGTGGATTTTCCCCTGGCCAGAGACGGAAGTCAGTGGGAGGGAGCCTTCCGCCCCGGCTGTGTTTCCTGCCCTTAGAAACCTTAAACATTTTTCTCAGGAAGGAGAGACCCTCTTGTCCGGAAGCAGGGGTAGAATTGTGCATCTGTGGCCAGATCATAGGCGATGGTCTCTCTGGAGGTCAGGAGCAAGCAGGAAGCGGACTGACCCAACCCCGACTGAGAAAGTGTCCCAGAAGTCGACCGCAGCAGGACCTCCGGACCCCAGATTTGCTCACTCTGCGCTCCGTGTTGACCCACATCCCCTGCTGCCCCACCTCCTGGCCTGCATCAGCCTGTACCCAGAGGCTCAGGAGCCATCAGCAAGGACTCCTCCCGCCAGCAGGTCCTCCACGGCCTGCATTGTGGCGGGGCAGTGGGAGCTGTGGCAGAGGCAGAAGCGATGGTGAATCTCGGCAGGATGGGTGGTCCCACAGAGGCTGCCCTGGGCAGTTGAGGGTGCAGGGACGGGGACGGGCTAGCTGAGGAGATGCTCTGGCCAGCGTGGGGACGGCAGCAGGTGCGGGGCGATGGCCCCACGCCGGAGCGTAGCAGCTGCTCCACTGAGGGCCTGGGCCACACACCTCAGCACGGGTCGGGCCCTGCCCAGGGGTCTTCTGAGCACATGTCTGTGTTCTTGGGTGTTTCTTCCGGGCGGTGCCTGATACGTTGGGGACACTGAGAAACTGGCTGGTGGAATGCTGGATGGTAGCGTCTTCCGAGGTCACTTCAGACTCCAGAGGTGTCCCCAGACCTCGGCAAACTGAGGCCGGTGCC
Organism: Helogale parvula; assembly: GCA_004023845.1. Taxonomy (NCBI): domain Eukaryota; kingdom Metazoa; phylum Chordata; class Mammalia; order Carnivora; family Herpestidae; genus Helogale; species Helogale parvula. The sequence continues at coordinate 29,713 of PJEM01007732.1, read as the reverse complement.
GTCGGCTGGACTCGGAAGGAAAAGCCTCTCCCGGGGTTGGAGCTACTGAGTGGGGTCAGGCAGTCACGTGGGGTGGTGAACCTGGGGCCCAGTTTCTCAGGATGCCGTCATTCATTAAACTGGACCCACAGCCCAGCCGGGGTAACAGGTGGACGTCTCCGGGTTCGCAGATGTTTCCTCGGGGGGACCAGCCGCACAGGTTAGCCCCGGGCGCAGGAAGGTCGGTGCGGAGACCCGGGGGAAGGCCCAGGGCACCTGGCACTAGTGGTCACCCTCCCTCCCTTCCTCTGGGTCTGGCCAGCTTGGCTCCTCCTTCGTCTCCACTGGGCACTCTGCAAAGACCGTCCTGAACCAGTGAGATTAAAAATGTGCGAGGCCGACTTCTCAAGCTGCTCCGTGGTCTGTGTTTTTATTTCTCTGAAAATGTGTACATCCCCACGACCTTTAAAAAGCCCTCCCTGCCTGACTGTCGTGGGGGAGATAGGTGTGCGTGTCTCGTCTGTGACACTCGGCTGGATCACAGTCGGGGTGGGCAAGGGGCGGCCCATTCTGCGGAGCCTCAGGGAGCACCTTGATAGAAAAATGGAGGGGATAATGAGATGGAACTCAGAGCTCGGGGCCCCGCATCTCCGCATCACCACCAATTCATCTTCCGTGTCGAGCAGGGGGCGTCGAGGGCACGGCTGACAGAGGTGCACGCACCGCGGTTCCGAACAGCGAGCTGTGGCCACGCGGGCAGGCCCGGCGCGGGAAGGCTGCGTCGGGCTTCCTCGTGAGGGTGCGGGCGGCTGGGAAAAGCCCGCCTGGCTGGCACGGGCTCAAACTGCTTCCGCTTTGGAAAACCTCTTGGGATCCATGTCCCACCGCGCACGGGGCCCACGCCGGAAGCCGCCGGGCCGTCCGCTCCCCCTGACATGCAGAGCTGGACTTGCCCGCTCCCCCCCGGGCGGCTTCCATCCTGCAGCTCCACAGCATCTCTGATTCTGGGAGCTGTTGACATTTGTTTGTTTCCGTGTTGGTAGCATCAGACTTGGACTCTCTGAATGGTCATCAGAATGCTGCTTTCTGTACGTTTTCAGGTTCTAATCAGACGGAAGAATCTTTCTCTTGACTGATGCAAAAGAGAAAGATCCGGGGTGATTTCCTAAGTGGGTATTTATCTCAAAAGAAATAACACAAGCGAAAAAGGAAGATACGTTCATTGTGAGAACAGCAGCTCCTTGCCTCTCCCCACTGCTGGCAATCACCATTTAAAATACACACAGCCTTCGCATCAAACAAGGACATTTTCACTACGAGTCCGTCGTAGCCCCTTCAGCCAGCTTCGCACACCTGCTCACGCCCATCTCAGACTTCCTGAGGCCGTGAATGTTGCATTACAGTCCAAACTCTTCATTGGTTTCCCCGAAACATTGTCGAAGTCACACTAGCCGGAGCCCAGATGATGCGGCAGATCACTTCCAAGCCCGGATTTCTGGATGCACAACCTGTTGCCCGATGGAATGACCGATAATCTTGAGAGCACAGACCCCCTTCCTGAGAAGAACAGAGGCAGGCATGTCCCGTCTGTGACACGCTACCCTGGGAGGCGTGGTTCATTCTGTGGTGAAGAGTTACTCAGTCTTGCTTCCACAGCCACACTGCCACCAGCTGTGCTCCGGTCTGTGTGTCCTCGTCCAGCCTGGCCTCTTCTGTTTCCAGTCTGTCCGTCGTGCCGGCGGACCTTCGTGCCCGCCTTCCACAAGCGGTCCTCCCGATTGCCTGGCCGACCAGCCGTTCCGGTGCCTTCCAGCGTCTGTGCTGACGCTGCCTCGCGGAGTGCAGTTCAGGGCAAGGACTGCGCCCCGCTCCCCAGTACTGGCCCCAGGCTGGCATGGAGTCGTATGGAATCAAATCTTGTGGCACCTGCAGTGTCGTTGCTCCTATGCAGCGTGGGCTGAGATCCTGACGGGTGATGAGCCCGGCCCTACTCTGAAGATCACAGGGAGCCCGGGGCGGAGAAGACGAACTATGTGGCACCGCCGTACCTCCCTGAGGGTAGACTAGCTCACGTCAGGTGGTGGGGAGGGGCACACCCGTGCTATTACACAAAAGCCCCGAAATCCTGAAACGCTGCTGGAACTCCTCCTACCCCCACACGGTCCATTTTAAAGTGGATTAGGAAAATATGTAGATACTGCGGAGCAGGGACCTGGAACTCTGGTCTGCCCGCCAGCAAATGGGGATGGGTTTGTGAACCGTGTGGAAGTTTCTAGAGTGGCTGGAGTCAGCCCTGGGGAAGCAGACAAACCCAGGTTTGCTGTGATGGGGTGAAGGGATACACCTCGGGGGGACGGCGCCGCTTTGTTGAGGTTAGGCCAGGAGCCGGGAGCGTTCTCTGCCCCCCCCAGGCCTGGAAGTAACCGCTGTCCGTTGTCTGACGTGAGCCTTCCACGCCCGCGGGGAAGCGCCACCTCTAGGAGCTCCGCATGCAGGTTTTGTTGGCTTCACAGAAAGGCTTTCAGGCAGCTTATGACGGACAGCTGACGGGAAAGCACAGTAAGAGCATACACCTACGGGGGCGCCTGGGGGGCTCAGTCAGCTGAGCGTCCAACTTCGGCTCAGGTCACAATCTCACAGTTCGTGGGTTCTTGCCCCACGTCAGGCTCTGCACTGACAACGCGGAGCCTACTTGGGATTCTCTCTCTCTGCCCCTCCTCTGCTTGTGCTTTCTCTCTCTCTCAAAAATAAATGTTAAGAGGCACCTGATGGCCCAGTCGGTTGAGCGTCCGACTTCGGCTCAGGTCATGATCTCGCGGTTGGTGAGTTCAAGCCCCACTTTGGGCTCTGTGCTGACATCTTAGAGCCTGGAGCTGCTTCGGATTCTGTGTCTCCTTCTCTCTCTGCCCCTCCCCGTTCACTCTCTGTCTCTGTCTCTCCCTCAAAATTAAATAAATATTTTAAAAAATTTTAATAAATAAATGAACGTTAAAAAACACACAGTCACCTAAGAACATAGGCCATATGTGTCCACATAGAACTTCGCTTGAATTTGTCTTCTGTACGGAACACAGCCCTGTGCTCAGTGGCTCCTGCACGGCGTCACTTCCGTCCGCCTCAAAACCCCTTCCTTCCTTGAGGCGTCCCAGCAGCTTCCTCTGCCTGTTCGTTCTCATGCGCAGGTGAGAGCCCACACTTGTGGCTTCTGGTGCCGGGGCGGCCCTTCCGCCCGCCCATGGCCTGGATGTACCCCGAGGAGCGCCGGGACCCGGCCCACCATGGGAACCCCCAAGTCCCTTGTCCGAGGCCCAGGACTCTGGCCGCTGCACCATCACATGGGTCTCTGCCTTCCCTCCCCCACCCCCCCCAGGGAACTCCTCCTGGATGGCCTCCGCCTACAGTCCTGCCAACAGGGGGTTCCGCAAACCCCGCCTCCCCCGGCACATCCGTCCGCTGTGTTCACCCCGAGGCACCCACCCATCCACGTGGTTTTCCGGAGCTCGGCCCCTGCGTGCCCTGCAGGGAGGGGGAGGGCAGTTCTTCCCATGACTCTTATCATGTCTCCTACTTCTCATCCTGTTGTTCCTTCCTTCCCTCTAAGTGATTCTTTTAAGTGTTTCCACGATGGAGAAGATCCCCACTCTGCTTAGGATGGAGTCCTCCCCCCTTAAAGAGGCCCCCAGGTCTCCCCTGCCCCCCACCTGCCGGGTTCTCTGGCCCTAAGAAACCCAGCTGCTTCCACCAGAAACGCTCGTTCCTGTTCCTCCTCTTTGCCAGGTGAACTTCTGTGCGTCCGTCCAGCCTTGAACGGCACGTCTCCGGAGTTCCCTCCACCGGGCGTGTGGGGCGCACCTGCCGTGCACGCCCTCCCCTTGCCTTGTCCATGTTTCTCTCTTCTCTCGGTTTATCTTGTGGCCTGACTCTCCCCCAAGAGCGGGAGCCCCTGGGAGCAGAGACCCCTGGGGTCCCGTTGCCTGCATTTCCTTCACATCAGCGCTGTCGTGTCCTATGAAGAACGAGGCACGGCCGGCCGCCCGCTCGGGCTGGAGTCGGAGGCGGAGGAGTCCGCCTCCTGATGCTTTCTGGCCGCAGCCATGCCCAGGCCCACCTGCTGCAAGCTGAGGGGAAGATCCCACGGTGGGAAAGGAGCCTGAGGGTCTTGTTTTTTCATTGTAAAATACACTCGATGCCACACATCGTGACCATTTTTAAGTGTGTAGTTCAGCATTGTTAAGTGCATCCTCAGGGTGCGGCCAGTTTCCAGAACCTTTTCGACGTGCAACACTGAGACCAGACGCCAAACCCCATCGCTCTCCCCGCACCCGTCTGCCGTCCGTCTCTGACCGCGCTCTGCCCTGGTACCCGCCATGAGCAGAGTCGTACAGCAGTGTCCTGTGGCCGACTGACTCCAGTCAGCGTGAGGTCTTCGAGGCTCACGCACGTGGTAGCATGGGGTGCGGTTTCCTTACTTTTTAGGGCTGAGTAATATTGTTTCTGTGTCTGGGGCACGTTCCGTTTTATCCGTTTGCCTGGGGAGGGACGTTTGGATGGCTTCCTCCCCCGGGCTGCTGTGAATGGTGCTGCCATGCACGTGGCGTGCACATGCCTCTTGGAAGCTGGAGGTTTTGTTGTTCGAACCACAACACGCAAAAACTACAGAGGATGACTGGATTCTGAAGACGGCCAGCCTTAACCAGGGCCCGCCGGGGAATTCTCTGGGCGCAGTCCTGAACCGAGCAAACTGTGCAGTGGCCCCTGGGATGTGAAAGCAGCAGCCCGGCCCTTGTCGTATGGGCTGCGCCTGGGTTTGTCAGGAGCCCTCCGAGCACTGGGGACAGGGTCCCCTCCGTGCCTCGGGTGACCTGGGAACACTCGCTGCCATTCACCCAGTCAGGTTCAGATAGCATGATGGACGGTTTTTCCCGGATGGGAGTGCTTTCAAACCCGCGCAATGATACTGCCAAGGTAGTCTAAATATTTTCAGGGAATATTGACAACTTTTGTTAAAAAGAATGACTGGTGTCTGGATGGCTCAGTCGGTTAAGCATCCGACTGCAGCTCACGTCATGATCTCACCGTTCGTGGGTTCGAGCCTGCGTCGGGCTCTGTGCTGACAGCTCAGAGCCTGGAGCCTGCTTCCAATTCTGTGTCTCCCTCTCTCTCCGACCCTCCTGGCTCACACTCTGTCTCTCAAAGGTAAATAAACCTTTAAAAAAATTTAAACAACAAAATTATTTTAAAAAGAGAAAGAATGACACGCTCCTATCTTTTGCATATAAACAAAAAAATGAGATTCTTTTTTAAAGTCTTATTTCTGCCTAAGGAATTTCTTCCTTATTTTATAGAGCACCCGGGTTTGCAGTGTTTACATTTCCAGATAAAACGGCCGCAGTGCTTGCTCGCTATGGGACAGTTTCCTCGTGTTGATCACAGAGGGTGCCCATCACATGCAGGGCGTGACCAGACCAAAAAAAGCCTTTCTGTAAAAACTAAACCACCAAATAGCCTAGATCGTACCTAACCTATTTTTTTCAACATTGAAAAATCCTTCTGCCTTCTTTTCTAAATTAAAAAAAATAGCATATGTGTATTTCTGTAAATACACAGATTTAGCTGTGTCGTCTGTGGATTTGAGTCTTGAAAGCTTGTAGTAGAGTCGACGGGACATTGTCTTATCCATACAGAGCACGGTATTTCATCCTTTGAACCCAACCTGCATCATTTTGTTTTCCGTCTTTGGGCGTCTTAGTGTTCTTAACCGTCGCCAGAATTCTCGCAAAAAAGTAAATAAATCAAACCCACTGGTTTTCTCCAGCTGACAGTAAGTCGCAGCCGAAGACTCTGCGGAGGGGATGGACGTGGGGGGTAGCGAGGAAATCTCCTCTCCCTTCTACTAAGAAATGGAATCCCATTATTCCATTTTATAAATATTTTCTTCCGTGGCTCGTAACCCAATTGCTGGCTCGTTGCTGAGGTCCTGCGCGGAGGGGAGAGGCGGGGTGGGGGGGGGGGGGAAGGGGCGGGCCCCCCCCCCCCGCCTCTCCTCAGGTGTGCCCGTGGCCCCAAACGGAAACCAGTCAAGGTGCGACTTATGTTCATTAGGTGCTTGTCAAAACTGAAAAATTTTCTAATCAACAGCAATCTAGCCGCGGCCCCCTCGATGGCCGGGAGTGCCACCTCCGCGGCGTCGGCTGTTTGCTGTTACAACTCTAGGCTAAAATCCGCTGATGATTACATTAGGCTAAGCTGCAGAGTAAATGAACCGTATCTTATTTAGGTGCCACTAGCTTCAGTGTAGTCCTGCCCCGCAGGGCACTTGATAGCGTTTTATGGCTTTAAAATTAGTATAGCTTCCCATTTGCTGCATGTTATGCCTTTGAACTCAATAAGCAAGGGGAAGGGGGCCTTTTGTTTTTCCCTGGATTTTTCTCCCTTGCATTTTAGGCAATTTTGTTTTGCATCTTTTCCAGACGGCATTTTGCAATAAAAATGTCTGACTACCAGATACAAGCCTCCCCCACCAAAAAAAGAAAGAAAGAAAGAAAGAGGAAGAAAAAGAAAAGAAGGAAGATGGGGGGAAAAATAAGTGAAAGTAGAAAATCTCACGCATTTGCAGAGGCCGGTTTTTTTTTTTCCTATGCTGGGAAGTGAAAAATCGCTTTGCGGGTCAACCCCCAATGACTTTTCATGTCAGAATTGCTACCCTAAGTAGGAACGACATCTTTAACTCAGGAAATGCCGACATAAAATCAGAGGACAACCATCTGAGAATCTGTCCTGGCCCGGTAGGGAGAGGCGTCACTGCCCAGGGCTCTGGCGCTCTCACACACTTCGCCCATTATCTCTGGGGATCTTCACAACATGAGGCAAGGACTCTTAAACCCCCTGTTTTTAAAGATGTAGAAATGGGGACCCAGCCTGATTAAGTGGCATGTCTGAGGACACAGCTCCAAGGTTGGATCCTGGTCTGGGCTGGGTCCCCGGGGCCATCCTCGGGCCAGAAAGAGGCGGACTTTGTCCTCGGCAGACATCTTTAGTTTCGGAAATCAGAACATCCTGGGAGTCCATGACCCGACGGCTCCTCGTTGGAAAGGGATCTGATCGAATCACCGTAAACCACTGGCAGCAGTAACATCAGGGAAGCACAAGAACTCCTCTAAGAGCAAGGCGTCGGGAAGAAATTAGCGACGAGCCTTCTAAACGGGTGTGGTGAATGTTTCAAAATTAGAAGAAGTCCTTACATTTTGGGGCCGGCGACAACTGATATGGGAGATTTCTGTCCTACTTTGGGTCAGATGCTAGAACAAAAAGCCTAGCGATCATTAGTGCCCCTCCCCCAGGACAGACCACGTCCTTAAAAATCTGCTTCTTTAAGAGCTGCGTATTCTAGCAAATTCATCCAGAGAAAAATGAAACCTCAAGGAGCTTCAGATCGGAGTGTGTTACGTTGAACATTCTTATCTCGCTCAAAACTTCCCGGATCTAACTGGGGATCCAATCCAGTTGTTTTAAGCCATAATTAATTATTAAAGTACTCATACAGCCAAGGAAAGGTGCCGGCTCCTTCAAGTTCATCATAGTGAAATTTCACTCATGCTTGCCTTTCGAAGAGGCCTACAGTGACTGCGAAGACAGGAAGCCATTTCCATACCCGACACATTCATTTTGTGCGGGCTGGGTTTGAGCACGCATGGGTTACAACTGGGTAATATTCAATTTAACCTAAAATGAGGAAAATCTTTCTTGCAGTGGAAAGCTCCATCAACTAGGTCAATCAAGACAGATACAATCAGGGAGCCAAAGGTATATTCATAATTCAATTTAGAGTTTTCTGCTGTTTTGATTTCTATTACAATAACCCACCCCCTGGGCTAATGTTGGACTTTAGCCCACGCGTGTTGGACGGGAGCCACTGGTCTCCAGAGGTGGGCCCATGGCGTGTTCCAGAGCTCTCCATGGTGCGCAAAGGACACCACCACGGAACGGCTTTGATGCTCCACCAGCCGTCGCTTCTCCCCAGTCTTATGTGACCACCTGGCCCTGTGAGGCCTTCATTAACTAAAGAATCGATGTCATAAGCACTGGCATTTGTCTCTGTCACCAGTAGACACCACTTCACCAGGTCCCTTCTTCCTGTGGTGGCCACACGTCACGTCGACGTGTGCTCACAAGCTTTGGTCGAGTGGTCTTCACAAAGGCAGCTCCGAAAGCGAAACCCTGGAATTCTGTTGGCTGTCTGGGGAAACAAAAATCATTTTTCATAGGGGGTTTCACTTTGAAGCTGCCTCCTACCTCGCTATTGTGACTGGTCCTTTGGAGAGAAGGAGAGATTGTCTTCTTTGAGTTATATGATCTGAAAGGACATGACCGGAAGATTTCTCATAGTTTTACGATATTTTCATAGTATTTTTAGGGTGTCGGTTTCCTCTGTGCCCATGACTATATATGAGGCTATTGTTTATTATTCAGAAACGTTGGACTTGAACATTTGCTTAGTCTCTTTGAATGGATGGTATTATGTGTGTCTTTATAGATTAGTTTCCTTTGAAAAGAGTATTAAATGGAGTTGGAAATAGCAGTGCATCTAACAATGGGCTCTCTTACATACTTCATTTTTTTTTTGAGCCCAGAAGTAAGGATTTTTAAAAATAGAACTTATACAAACTACAGTTCCTCTTTGAACCTGGACATTCATGAAGTACAGTAAAAATCAGGAGACTGAGTCAATCCTTTCCCCCAGGAAAAGACAAACAAATCTAAAGAACATCTCTAATATCTCTGCGTAGATCCGCCAGCCGTACGCATAAAGTCGTGCGTGCGTAGCCACTGGCCGTTGTGGGAACACTGGGCTGTGGTTCTCCAGCCTTGTGGCCTCCGGACCCTTTACCATCTTAAAAAAATAACTGAGAAATCCAAAAGTGCTCTTGTTTCTGTAGATTATATCTAATTCATAGTTAGCACATTACAAATCAAAATTAAGGAAATTGTTAAATTTCACATAATTTATTTAAAATAATAAACCACCCTGGGGGCCCTGGGGGCTCCGGCAGTTAAGCATCCGACTCTTGATTTCAACTCAGGCCATGATCTCATGATTCTTGAGTTCAAGCCTCACTTTGTTCATTTTCAAGAAAATACCTGCCAAAGACCCAAGACCAAATAATCCTAGTTAATGTCTGGCATGATCATTCTCTCAAAGAAAAGTGTGTCCCAGCCAAAAACGTGGCTGGTTCAGCTTGCAACTCCTTCCAGTTGCAGGCGTGCATCTGTGCAGGACGCTGCCCGGCTTGCGTGTGGCGCACACCCTCATGTACTTGCCGCGTCCCTACCCAGAAAATTCAACACACATGTATATACTCGGGGTTGAAATATTTAAGGATCTGTATATTTTTGTTTGGTTGGTTTGGTTTTTTGCTTTTGGTTTTTTGGGGTTTGTTGGTTTGGGTTTTGTGTGGGGTTTTTTTGTTTTTGTTTTTTGGGGTTTTTTTTTGGCTTATTAAGAACAGTCTTAAGTGAAACTCTTTTTGTTTTTATTTAGAGAGCTTGGCACTGAATCCTGTAACAGCTACAGGAACTAATACAGTTTGGTGCCACAGTCTTGGTTTGTGATGTGAAGCCAGCTGTTCTGTCCACCATTAAAGCAAAGGGCAGCACAGTGAGGGAGGCGAACAGTGCCTTGGAGTGTTTTGGAAACAGTCCTGAGCCTGTGGGCCCTGAGTGGGTGTCAGGGGCCACGCTTCGAGGACTGTAAAGCTGTTTTGCGGAGAGGAAAAATCTGATCCGATGGCCGTGGCCAGTCATCGGTTTGTCCTAACAGTTGTCTACCCTAGAGAAAGTACTTCATGTTAACATAAAATACTCAGTCTCTAAGCATCTGTGTATACTTAGAAACCAGAACGTACTGGGGAAAATCTAATTGGAACAAAAGTTTCTGTGATTTTTTCCCCATCATTTAATTACGGAAATGAAGCATCTCCAGCTTTAAAAAACAACAACAGTATGTGTAGACGCGTCGTCTGTGCTTGAAGCGCGCACAGGCTCCAAGCCGCGGTTCGCGTTCGGAGGCTCGCGTTGCGACGCGCCGGTCACGCCGTCTCCGCGTCGCGGGCCGGCTTTAAGATCTTGTTAACCGCCCTCGGTAGCCCCGTGAACACATCAGCAAACCCATCTCTCAGCAGACAGCCGAAGGTGACGTCGGGAGGGGAGGCAGGGAGAATCAATACAGTGAGAGTAGTTTTAGGGACTCGTGATGGATGGCTGTGTTTTGAGCTTAACTCCGAGTGCCCAGAGGCCCCACAGCTGACTAAGATGAACTCACCATTTACTGAGAACCGTACGGGCCGTCGTGCTCGCCGAGGGCTCCGAGGTCACCCAGACAAGACGCACACGCCTTCCCCCGTGCGGTTTTGGGGAGAACCCCCAGGCTCTTCCGTGGCGTGTGGATGAGGGTTTACTCCCCTTGCGGGAGCACGGCGTCACCGACTTGTTGACCGGGTCCTGGGAACGCGTAACCGTGAGATTTTAGGACCAGGTTGCACAGCGGCAAATCGAATGGATTCTCAGTCCCGGGAGAGACCGATGCCCCTCGGCTCTAGTGACCCCGCGACCCTCCCCGAGGGCGGCCCCCCAGAAGCGGGGAGTCCGGAGAAGCTGTGCCTCGTCAGCAGGCCGCTCTCGGGGGCTCTGACACGGCGCCCGGTTGCTCGCAGGTTTCTCTCATTGCACCTCATTTGCATCTGGGACATCAATTAGCATGTTTGTTGAGGCTAATTGAATGAAACTCAATCATAGCTCTTAATTGCTTGACTATGTGAAAAGAAATCACATTAATGCAGCTAATTAAGTGTACGGCAATAGATGCAACATAATTAGGAGCGAGAGGTAAAAAACAAGGGATGGCGAAGGTGCGGGAGCGGGGCGCGGGGGGACCCGGCACGCAGCCACCAGGCCATCCACGCGCTCCGCAACGGGTCCCTGTGCTCCCGCGCCTGCTCGGAAAAAATAATCCGCACGACGAGCGCGTGGCCAACTTGAGAAGAAAAATGCAAATAGGTTTGCAATTACTACTTTTTCAAGCTGTTGAGGGGCTGGAGACGGCACCTCTGAGGGGCCTGGCTCTTGAGTGGGCCCCGGGGACTTGTTAAGTGCTGTTTAAAAGTACTTGGCTTTGAATTACCCTCATGCCTTGTTAAAGGGTTTTTTCCCCTTTTATCATCGATCAGCATTTTCTATGAGGAGCACAAGAAGGGTAGTATCTGCGGCATTTGCATATCAAAATCAAGCTTGCTGTCTTTATTTTACCCAGCGAGGTCCCTACCTCGGGCCCCACTTCTGAGGATGCCACGTTGTGTACTGGGTCCGGCTTTAATTCCTCGAGTCCCAAGCTGCGGAGACATGAAAAGGGACGGGTTCTTTCAAACACAGGAAACTCAGCATCATTTCTCTGGGTGGGGGGGCGGGGGGGTACCTAGAAGCCACATCTCAGGCCTCCTTGCCTTCCACCTGTTTCCAGAGCGCCACGTCGAAGGGCTCTCATGGAGTAGGAAATCATTTTGTAAGGTCTATAAAAAAACAAAAACAAAACAAAAAAACCCGTAGTGGCTTGCAACACAAGAATCGCCAAGTTTATATTCTGGGGCTTTTTTTTTTTTAGATCTAGTTCTCTGAAGTTTCGGCTCCCAACTCCACGAGGAGACAGATTCCCTGGCCCATGCTGAGCCAAAGATAAATGCGTTCCCTTGCTGCGCTCAGACCCAAAGAGCAGACTCCTGGTACATTTCTGTAATAATTTTAAATAAAATATCCTGGTTATTGTATGTTAAAACATGCCTATTAAAAGAGCCCATGCTGAGGCTTAGTCACTCTCTGATTAGCCTCATTTTAGAGCCCATAAGCAATAAATGCTCAATTACACTCCTGTTATTGTATTTTAATTTGTTAAGAATTGGCATTAAAGAAGAAAGTTACAGCAAGTTGATATTTTTGGGAGAACAAGTATGTGAGAATGAATTCACGCTGTAGGAGCCTTGACTTTGGTTCTGAGGCTCGGGTCTGCCCACCGCTGGTGGATATTGACAGAAGTTAAAGACGTCGAAGAACGACCTTGACACTTCGCCCTCCCCTAACCAAGGATCGCCTCCTCGGTGCTTTCTGTTCCTGTCCTCAACACCTCGCGCTCTGTCCTGAGCTCTCCTGTATTTCTTCCCGTCTTGTCTGTCGTCTCCATCACGGATTTCATAGCCACCATCTTTCTGCCTTTGGTCCCCACCCTTGCAGAACCACAGCTCCTTCACAGTTGATGATATTTTGGGGTGTCGCCCAACGGCCTTGACTTCCATGGAGTCTTCAGTCTGCTGGGATGGCAGAGACTGACTCCAGGCAGCCGGTCCTGTGGGGTCCGCGTGCGTCGGGGCCCTGCTCCTGGCCGTTGTGCCCCATGGGAGGCTGGTGGATGCCACTGTAGCGCTCTGGATGTTTGGTTTATCAAGTGCGGGCGAAGGCCCAGCCTCCCCACTGCCTCTGAAGAGCTGGTCTGTGTTCGCCCCTCTGGTGCAGCTCCGGTACCTTCTCTGACCGCCTTCACTCCCGGGTGCCTCCTGGCTCGAGCTTTGCTTGGCCTTGTGGGTGTCTGTTCCCCACCGAGAACTGGTTATTTGAGTTCTATCCTTAGGAAGTCACTAGGGACCCTCTGGCATCTTTTCCTTCTGGGCTGGTGCTTTTGGAACCTTCTAGAGTTCTGTGTTACTCCATGAGAATGTCTCCCCCTCGTGTGGCCAGACCTTCCCTTTTCCTTCCTGCCCTTCCTCCTCTGCTGAGAATTCCCACACCCTCTTCCCGGAGACTGGGTTGGCTCCCACGTGGCCCTCCTCTAACGGCTGTTTTTTTTTTTTAAACAATTTCTCTCTCTTTCTCTCTCTCTCTCTCTCTCTCTCTCTCTCTCTCTCTCTCTCTCTCTTTTTAAAGCATTGCAGAATAGGGATATTTTTTAATTTTGTTTTATTTTAATGTTTATTTTTGAGAGAGTGCAAGTAGGGGAGGGCCAGGTGACAGAGAATCTGAAGCGGGTTCTACACTGGTCGGCTGACACCTGCAAGCCCAGTGTGGTGCTTGAACCCACAGACTGTGAGATCATGACCTGAACCAAAGTCGGACAACCAGCTGAGCCCCCCAGCCGCCCCTCCCCTTTTTGTTGTTTGTTTGTTTACTTAGAGAGAGAGAGAGAGATCGCAGGGGGAGAGCAGAGAGAGAATCCCAAGCAGACCCTGTGATGCCAGTACCCGTGAGGGGCTCAGTCTCACGACCCTGAGACCATGACCTGAGCCAAAACCAAGAGTCGGATGCTTAACCAGCAGAGCCACCCGGACGCCGCCTTAAGTGCTTGTGTTCTGAGGGGAGGCCTCTGCTTCTACCACTCAGGGCCAACCCCCTCCCCCCCACCCCCCCAGCCCCGCAGACTGCGGAGGGAACGCACCTCTTCTCACGTTCTCTGTCCTGAGGGGCCGCGTGTGGGCTCCTTCCCCTGTGCCGGGATCTTGTGCATCTGGTTCCTCTATTGTATCGTTGGTTCTGTCCGCCACCATCTTGTTGTTTGCAGAGCCAGTGACTGCCTCTCAGCCCCTTCGCCTGCTGGCAGGGACGCGCTGGCTCCCGCTACAGGAGGCGAGGCCTACCTCCCAGAAGCTGGACATCCTCACTTCTGCCTCCATTGACGGACTGCCTTTCCTCGTCCCACAGGCTGGGGCCTCTGTCCCTTGTACTATGCTTCCAGAACTTTACCTGGTTCTCTCTGCATCACTTGACCCTATGGGTTAGCAGTTACAAGCCAACACCTCACTTGTCCAGCCCCCTTGGGTCCCTGGCGGCCACACACTGGGTTGTTGGGTCGTTCTAAAATTACATTGACGAGAACTTTGTTGTTTATCCTAACTATAAATTCATTGGCTTTTCCCCTTTATATTCTAAAAGGAATTCTGCCAAGATTCTGCCAAGGAAGGAGTGTGTTTGTCTCATTATTTCGTGCTTTGTCTTCAAACACTTCACATGTTATTTACCCAAGAATGTTTTAGAATATGTCCTTTCTTAACGTGTGAGGTCGATTTAATAGGTCTACAGAGGCTGGGGGAGGGGCCTTTTGAAGGGTCAGTAATTCCTGCTTCACCTGTAGGCCCCTCACCCTGACTCTCAGTGGCCTCTCCTCTCCCCCCACCCGGCAACCAATTCTTACTGTTTTACTCCACACGGAATTGTGCAGTGACCTCCACGGGGACCATCCCTGTCGACCTCGGCATCCCCGTGGCTCCCCGTTAACCGTGCGTCATCATCCCCTGCACGAGGAGAGCAGCAGGGGCCTTCGGGTGCGGTGAACCCCGCGGAGAAACACGGGGCTCGAGTCCCGAATTCACGTTCTTCCCGTTTCAACAGCCAGCTTTCACATACCCGTCCACGAGCGCCACGTTTCCTTCACCCCGCACTACCCATGCCCTCAGACGCTTTCTTGGTCCTTATCAGTAAAGTGCTTGGCCTTTTACTTAAGGAGTTTCTACCTGAGTTCTCGACAGACCACTTCATTCTTACCTAGAGGCTCAGTGGTGGTGCCGTCTGAGGCAGAACAGCTGTTATAAAATAGTTCCCTACTCCCTGGAATTTTACCTGAAGCTTAGAAGAGCCCGGGGTCCTAGTGTGCCTTCTGATAAGCAGTAGTTTAAAGAATATGATTTCACATGCATACTCGTTTTCTCCAGCTGATTCCCGTGATGGAAGCATTTCCTGTGTGTCCTTGGATTTGCAGGGCCTGGGTTAGTTCAGGACAGAAGAGACTGTGATTTCAATAAAACGATGATGCCACCAGACTAGACAGATCAAAACCTCATTATTTTTAAAGTGCTTGCCACAGTGGAAGGGTCATAGGATTACAGCTCGTGGGTCTGATAGAACCTTGTGTCCTAGATTGTGAAAGGTCTCCTTTTTAATATCTCTTGGATGTTTGACATTTTGAACAGGATTACATGCAGAATGTTCATGGTAAAGAGATTGATCTTCTGAGAACCACTGTGAAAGTCCCAGGGAAGAGGCCACCCCGAGCCACGTCAGCCTGCGCGCCCATCTCCAGCCCTAAAACCAATGGCCTGTCCAAGGACATGAGCAGTTTACACATCTCCCCAAATTCAGGTAAGCTCACAGCGGACGCGCTGAAGAATCCAGTGTGGTAACGCAGTAGATGTCACTGGTTGCAGGACAGCGTGGAGCCTGGAGGTCAAGTGAGATTTTAACCATTAACATTGTACATCCAGGCTTAGAAACCTCTTCTCTGCTGTGGGCGGTTCTGTGACCAGCAGGCACATGGTGCCGTTTTGAGTCACGGCCGACAGACCAAACCTCGAGGTCTTCCCAGAGTTGTGCAAAGTCGAGTATTAGATAGGATCGAGGTCTTCCCAGAGTTGTGTGAAGTCGAGTGTTAGACAGGAGGGAGGACTTGAGGGCCTTCTGAAATATGTAAATTAACTGTGCAGGTATCAGGGCTTGGTATCCACTTGTAGCGACCGAGTATGTAGAAGTGGGAAAGCTATTTGGAGCAAGATTTCAAGGAAACCGTTGGACGTGTCTAAAACCTCCATTCTCTCGGTTTTCTGGTGTAACTATTAGGTCATTCTTTAACACAACTTTAATTTTCCCTGTTCTGTTTTAAAGGAGAATTTGCTTCTTAATTCAGGGTCGGAGAGCGTGTTTTCTCAAATTTAGATGTGTTTTGAAATCCCTGGCCTTTGTGCGCCACTGCAAGCCATTCAAAATGTCGTGGTTCGGTTTCCTTTTTAAGTGTCTTTGCAAATGGCTGCCCCCCTGGCTTTAACCTTCCGGTGATTACTTATCAGAGAAAAGGCTGGAGTCCTCCTTCTGACACACTTCCACACACGGATTTGTCTTCGCCAGCAGAAGGTCCCTTTCTCCTCTCTAACCTACATCCAGTCTTCTCAAGATAAACGAGTGTTATGCGCCACTTTCTAGCCTATGCCTTTGCTTCTTAAAAATGCTGCATTTTTCCCTTTCTGAGATGCCAAGTGCTTTTAAGGAGGGATGATGCTGACCCCCGGTTCTGCGGCATCTATGGTCCTGGCTGGGGAAAGCAGGTAGTAGGAAAGGGCCAGAGTCGGGGGCCGTAGCTGGGGCTTCACTGCATGATGCCAGTGGTGTTGAGCTGGACAGCCCCCTCAGCCACGGTTCACAGCACATCAGGTCCGTCTCGCCTGGCACCTACATCACAGAGACGTGATGGCAGGTAAGACGCACCGCGTGTGAAAGTTTGGGGGAACTCAAAAAGTACGACACAAACGTCAGCCATTATTCCTAATCCAAATAAAACTGGGCTCGCTGTTGTGGGAGACGTCAGCTCGTTCAGAGTGGCGACAGGTCTCTCACGACCTGCTGACCTTCCTTCCGACGCAGACATGAAATGTCCCTTCCCAGGGTGGTGTGCTCATGCTGGGATGAGAGGAGAGAAGACTGCCCACGGGTAAAAAGGCCTCTACTGAATGAAAAGCTGTCGTCTTCATCGCTTCTTGTTTATTAATTTATTCCTGAAAGACTGCCCGCGCACCTATTGCGTGCCAGCCGCGGGGCGTGCGGCGGCCTGGGTCCCTGGTCTGCAGGACTTCTAACTCGGCAGCCATCTCCAAACCAGCCGATTTTCCGCTTCCCCTGGTAACCCGTCCTGCCACACCCACCTTTTCTTTATTCAAGTCAGCACACACTTAGGGCATTTCTGATGTATGCCAAGCGTGGTCCTGGGCCCTGGGGACCCGGCAGGTGAAGACATCCTCTCTACCTTTGAGAACGCACCCTCGGGTGAGGAAGAAAGACCAGCAGACAAGTCAGCACCGTGCCACGCGGCAGGCCGCGGTAGGAGTACGTACAGGGGCACGAAGGCCAGGGTGACGTGTTCAGCTCTCCCCCAGGACGGGGGGCAAGGCTTCCGGGCTTCGGGACGCCTGTGCTGGGTGTAAAGAAAGGAAGGGAATTTGCCAGGCACTAGGGTCAGGGAGGAGCTCAGCGATGGGAAGAAGTTGTGGATATGTAAGGTTTGCAATTCACATCTCTCCACCTTGAGACTGGCGTCCTTTGGTGCCAACCTGCTGCACATTTTCCTAAAGAAAAATGTAACATTTGGTAAAGAGAAAATACAGAATGCCGTTTAACCACGTCCTATCCCATGCGGTAGGTTCTGTCGTGGGCCTGGGCTAAGGGCGTGTTTTCAGTGCCCCCATTTCCTTCTCTTTAACGCCCCTGCACTGGGTGGATGGGAGAACTTGGGGCAGTGCTGAAATCTCTTTTCCATGTTGGTTACAGCGCATCCTTTCAACCCTACGCCAAGTTAATTCTTCTTTTTTCTTTTCTTAATGTTTGTTTATCTAGAGAGAGAGGGAGAGAAAGTGCATGAGCCGGGGAGGACAGAGAAGGGGGAAGAGAGAACCTCAAGCAGGCTCCAACACTGTCGGCGCAGAGCTGACGTGAGGCTCACGTTCAAAAACTGAGATCCTGACCTGAGCCAAAATCGAGTCGGACACTTAATGGACTGAGCCACCCAGGCGCCCCGCCAAGTTAGTTCCTCTTAAAGGGAGCCTGCTTGATTTCTCCTCTTCTTTGGATCACGAGTGGGGACGAGGAAACGGGGGTATGACATCTGCAGGACCACAGTTACAGGGACCACAGTGACGGGGAGAGCAAGTGCTCGCCGTCCGGGCAGTGCTCATGGACGTGGCGCCCCGTCTCAGCGTGCAGGTGACGTCAACGGCGGTGGCCCCCCCTTCCCTGCCTCACAGGTGCTTTCTCCCATGAACGTAGCAAATTTCAGTGGAAGTAGATTGATGTTACACTTCCGTGATGGACTTCTGGCCAGAACTCGGTATTCTTGTAACTACTTGAGAGCTGTCTGCCAAAGAACATAACGTGCTGCCTCGCCCCAGCCTTCTTTCTCGATGCAGTTGAATTCGGCTGTTTTGTTCTAGAGCTCTAAGTTAACTCATCGTGGTGGTTTCTTGTTGCGCTTTTCCTTTCTCTTTGTGATCTAATGTCAGTATTATTGGAGTAGACCAGTGTTTTGTGCCTTCCCTTCTAGTAACTTTTTCACTTTGCGCAGCGCCACACTTGCATGTACCGAAATCCTCGTGCACAACACTTATTACGGTCTTAGAATAAATGTCCAGAGGTGAAGTGATTCAGGCAGTGGGCATAAACAGTCACAGGCCTCTTGATACCCGTTTCCACATTAATTTCTAGAAAGCTTTTGTTTTACAAATACCCTTCATCTCTAAAGTGAAGACCCATTTCACCCACACACACACCCGTGGCATTGCTGTGATCATTTTTAGAATCTATACTAATCTGATAAGCAATAAAGACGTCTCCTGCTTTATTTTGATTTCTTCAGTGGGGACTCAGGTTGGCCATCTCCTGGTTATTGTCACAGGTATTTCTTATGTTGAAATTCTTTAGATGTTGTCTTTTCCCATTTTTGTACTAGGTGTTTGTCTTTCTTATTGATCTGTAAGAACTCGTTACATATTGAGGATATTAGCACTTTATAATACGTTCTGCAGATGTTTTGCCAGTTTATTATTTGCTTTTTTAAAATTTTACGGTTTTATTTGGGAGTAGAGGTTTTCCCTCTTTTTAATATATAATCAAAATATATACATAGAATCAAACCATAAGTCCTTTACTTCTGTGGTTTCTACTCTAGATAATGTAGAAGGCCTTTTAATAATCCTGAAAACGTCCTAATTCACATGTATGTATTTCTGAGTTTCACAATTTTATTATTGTCTGTTTCTTAAAAATATTTTGCCTTTAATCCATCTTTAATCTGTTTGGGTCGATTATGTGCAACAGGAAATCTAATCACACTTTTTAGTCAACTAGATAACAAATTGTCCTTTCTCTGTTGAATTGTTTTCTCATAATTGTGTGTGTCACTTTTATTGTACAACTAACGCATTTAATCAAATTCACTATGTTTCTGGACTTGAGACTCGATTCAGTTGACCTCCTGTCTCCATGTCATGTTGCCACGGAAGGGTTTCCCGCAGCACCGTAGATCTAGGACTCAGTCTATATCTGGTAGTAATATTATCATTCATTTTACTGTGGCTCTTGACTATTGGCACTCATTTATTTTTTCCAGTAAGCTTCAGAGTAACTTGGGACCTTCCCCTTCCCCCCAAAATAAATCCCACTGCGGCTCTAACAGGCATTGCTCGCGGTGGAGGAACTGACATCTTCACCACGTTTGAGTTTCTGGTCATGGAACACAGGTCCTGCTCAATTTAATCAAACTTAATACACATCCCTCAGTAGAGTTGTAGCACTTCAGTTAGATGTTCGTGTGGATCTGTTCTGTTGGTAATTTTTGGTGATACACGAAGCAGATCTTTTTGGGGGCTGGGGGGGAGAGTGAAGGGGGCTGTCTATTACATCACCTACTTGGCAAGAAAAGAGAAGTCTCCTAATTTTTATACTTTTTCTCTCCAGCCATCTTCCTGAACTCTTGTTAGCTGGAATATTTATTCAGATGTTTCTCTTCATTTTCTAGTATATGGTGGCATCTCGCCTTTCAAATATTATAATGCCTCGTTGCATGTCAGGTTGGTTTTTAGCCTTTACCGACCAATGGCATGATGCCTTACTGCTTTGCATCCTGGACCATTCATTTTCCATCGTCCATTGTGGGTCTGGGGTACGTATGCCCAGTGGTCTGGAGACTCGGGGGCTGTACAAGGTCTTCCCTCCAGGGGCCTCGCACTCCACAGCGGGGGCAGAGGAGACAGAAGAGACAGAAACAGATAAGACCATCGAAGTTGGCGATCAGTGCTCAAGGGACAAAGGTGGCACGTGGATAGAAAATCACGGGGGGTGGGGGGTGGAGGTCTTGTGTTATTCCCAGTGCTGGGAAATGCTTTGCCGGTCTTGGTACGTTGACCACATTTCATACATGAAATTGCTGGCAATGTGATGGTCTTGACCTAAGGTTTTGCCCTGGGCTCAGGAAAGAGGAGGAGAAACGTGCCGAAGTAACTGGCTCCCTTGTGCCCTAATAACTGAGCTCAACGGGTAAGCAGAGCAGTGAGCCGCAGCGATGGTGGGGTGGCCCCACGCTCCCGTCGGGCAGCTGTGGAGCGCAGGCACGGTGGGCTCAGGGACGCGTTCCAGAAGAGCCCACCCTGGGCATCCCCGCCTCCAACCCCATGTGGATGCTGATGCTCGAATGAGCTGGGGAAACTCAGACCCCCACACAGTCACAGACAGACACAAATAAATGGCAAAGGAAAGCCAGCTCCGACCAGGAGGGATGTAACTGAAGCCCCCCATAACCCTGCACTGTCAATCTGAAACGAACCTACCGGCCAGCCTGTGCCACAGTCCTGTCCAGAGGCCGCAGGGAAGCCCCTGCGTCGGCCAGATCGACTCTCAGGCTCTTATTCATAAATACGAGCATAGACCACCGACACGTTTGTGGAGTCCAGGAGTAGAAGGGAGAGGGGCCAGGAGAAACAGAAGGACTGCTGATCCTCGAATGGAGAGAGTGATAGGGAGAGAGACAGCAGAGGCTGGACTACTGTGTGCATACAATGAAACAAACTAAGGGTTATAGAGAGACCTGGGGGGAAAGACTTCTTGAAAATTAAAGAAAAAGGATCACAAAACTTAAAAATTCCGTATAGGTTGAATACTATAAAGAACACGACCAATGATACTGTTGGTAATGCAGGTGTGCAGAAGATACACATGTTGGTGTCTTCCCGTCTAAAGAGTCCGTATTGAGCTGGGGGTGGGGGGGTAGGAGGCTCTGTAAACACAGAGAAAATCCCAGAAGGCATCCCAGGTGGGAGGAGAGATTGAGGCTACCTGCCAAGAGACGGAACTCTTCTGGCTGGAGCCTTCTCGGCGTGGACACCACACGCTAAAAAGCAAGGGAAGAATTCCTTTCTAAGGACAGATCTTTCAGGGACCCCCCGGGTGCTCAGTCGACCGGTCAAGCGTCTGACTCGATCTCGGCTCAAGTCACGACCTTGCACTCTGTGGGCTTGAACCCCACATCGGGCTCTGCACTGACCATGCGGAGCCTGCCTTGGATTCTGTCTCCCTCCCTCTCTCTGCCTCTCCCCCACTTGCTCTCTGTGTCTCTCTCAAAAATAAATAAAAATAAAATTTAAAAAGTTAAAAAAAATAGGGACCTAGAAGTCTTTGCCGGGCCAAACTACTATCGATCAAGTATGGAGGTAGAAAAAAAATGTTTTAGATGAGGTACTGGGATATAGAAGCAAGTGACTTTTTGAAAAATCCACCTAAGCATCCACTCCAGCAAAAAAGAAGAGGAGGAAGAAGAAAAAGGAGAATCCAGAAGGTATTTGTCCAGGCCTGGTTAAATCTCCCCTTCCCCATGGAATCTCCCACCTCTGCCAAGGTCACTCACACAGGCTGCCCGTGCGGCATCTGCCTTTTCCAATGCTTCGGCTTGGAACCCACATGGCCATTCTAATCCAAAGCCACTTTTCTGAGAATCCACTCAATTGTAATTGCAGACATACTTCCAGAGAAGACCGTCAATATCCAAACTGTTGGGGTGCCTGGGGGGCACACTCGGTTGGGCTTCCATCTTCAGCTCAGGTCGTGATCTCACGGTTCGTAGGTTTGACCCCCATGTAGGGCTCTGTGCTGACAGCTTGGAGCCTGGACCCTGGCTTCAGATTCTGTGTCTCCCTCTGTCTCTGCCCCTCCCCCACTCACACTCTTTCTCTGCCTTTAAAAAATGAATAAACAGAGGCGCCTGGGCGGCTCAGTCAGTTACGTGTCCGGCTTCGGCTTAGGTCATGATCTAATAGTTCATGGGTTCGGGCCCTGCGTCGGGCTCTGTGCTGGAGGCTGGAGCCCGTTTCCGATTCTGTGTCTCCCTCTCTGACCCTCCCCTGCTCTCTCTGTCTCTCAAAAATAAATTTAAAAAACATTTTTAAAAAATGAATAAACGTTTAAAAACATTTTTTTTAATGTCCAGAACTGTTTTCAGACGTTAGTAGCCAGGCTGGTGTGCTAGAGCGGTCTCCACCGATGATGGAATGCAGACTCGTATCAGGTCTCAGAGTTCCTCTGGTATTGCTGTAGACAACAGGATGTAGGCCCTACTAACAGCCAACGGTAGGGCCCTGGGCGGCAGGAACACTGAACTGTATCCCACCTTCGCCATCCGAGGACCTCGGGCCGACGTCTCTGCGAACATCAGCTTCTTCCTGGTCATCACATGGGAAACGGACCTACCTCCGCCCCTGTGAGGCTAGCCTAGCTGTGCGCCTTTTCACAGCGCGGCCCAGCGCGTCTCCAGAAGTGCCTCAGGAGCCCGTCATCACAGCTGTGCTTGCTTGTGGTCACTGGGGAGAAAAGGAAAAGGAGACAAATCTTGGGATTAAAAAAAAATTTTTTTTTAACATTTAATTTTGAGAGACAGCCAGCGAGGGAGGGGCAGAAAGAGATGGGGACACAGAATCGGAAGCAGGCTCCAGAGTGTCAGCACAGAGCCCAACGCAGGGCTCGAACTCACGAACCGTGAGATCATGACCTGAGCCTAATTCGGATGCTGAACTGACTGAGCCCCCCAGGCGCCCCTGGAATTGAGGTTTTTTTTTTAATGCCCTGCATGTTCTCTCTGTAGCCTCTGTGCAGTCATTGTGGGTCCAGCACCATAAACCCGCACCCCTGCAGCCCGCATCTCCTCAGCCGTGGTGGGAGCAGCGGGCAGAGAGGCGCTTTGCAGGACTGCCTGGATCTCCGAGGGCCCTGGGCTCCCGGCCCGTGGCCCGCATCTCTTTGGTCCCGGACCGCCGCATTTGGTTCTGGGATGCCAGACACCTCCCTGTCCTGAAAGCGTGTCTTTGTTGGGGACCATGACGGTGTTTTCACGTGCACCAGGGCGATGCTCGGGCCTTCGTTGAGGGGGCGGGGGCGGGGGACCTTGCTCCCTTCTCTCCCTCCCTCCGCTCCAGGCCCCCAGCGGTTTCAAAATATGAAAGCCGTGGGGAGGGTGGGGGCGGGGATCTGGATGTGTTTTGAGTGTGGAGCCGCCGTTGACATCTGAAGTCTCCGCCATGCTGTTTTCCTCCACACTTCAGTAATCAGGACATCCAGCAAACCCATAAAAAACCAAACTAATAGCATGAATATTCAGTGACCTAGAATACTAATTATTGTCATGAATATTAATGGGATCGGACTTGCTTTTTCCTCTCCTCTTTCTCTCCCGTCCTCTTTCTCCCTCTCTCCCTCTCTCTTTTTTTCCACTTAGCCGGCTCTAAAGATGGGTCATAATGAGAGCATTTAAGAGCGTGCGCGCTCTCCGCCGTGACAGGGACTGGGGTAATAAGGAGAGCTTGATTAACGCGGTGCACTTGGGGGAGAGATGAGAGGCTTCACGTGGCCTGTTCGGGGGAGGCGACGAGCCACCGGCGGCTCCGTTACTGCTCCCGGAGATTAATGAGGCCTAAGAGTGCATTAGGAACAGTGACAAAGGTTTGATCTAATGGGCTCAGTCATTTTTCCTTTGAGTGACAGACGCACAGAAGTAATTGGCTGTGCAGAATGGCAGCTCATTGGCGGTACTTAAGGATACATTATCCCCGTTGTGTGGCCCACAGAGGCTGTTTATCAAAACTGCTCACACCGCAGACGCCGGGCCGCTAAGCTGCTGTTACAGTGGTAATAGCTATTTTAAAAAAAATAATAATAACGCGACATCAAAACTAGATCCGTTGTTGTCTCGCAGAAACAAAGTTTTTCCTTTGTTTAGTTTCACATGGCCCGGTGCCAGTCACGTGCGTCTCCCGGCCCGTCGGGCAGCTCTTCCTATCGGAACCCCGGGGCTCGCTTCTCACCGCCTTCCTGCCTCGGTCGCCCCTTCCCTTCGCACACTTTGGACTTTGTTTACAACACGAATCCTCTGATACATAAATCGGGTGCTTCCGCGGAGCCCCCTTCTAGGCCCTTGGCAGAACACTTGCCTGATTGGTTGAGAATTGTATCACGAAAAAAATAATCCAAACATCGGCATCCCGTGATAGGTGCCTCCACGCACCAGGGTTTACGCGGAGGAGGATTTGATGGCTGTTTAACGACTCATTATTTTTAGGGAAAGGAAGAAACGTTCTGTGGGGTTTCTGTTGGACTGAAAGGTCGGGAAGTTAGCTACATCTGGAACTAAAAGATGCTAGAGTTGTTATCTTACCCTTTAGGAGAGCTGAGGTGTCTTCAGTGTCTACGAGACCCGCATCCTCACTGCGGGCTGCTTCTGTGTTTATATGCTGCTCCCCCTGAGGTTTAAGCGAATTTCCATTCCGTTGTTTCCGTCATTAAATGTAAGCTCTTCGAGGCATAGACTGTTAACTCTCTGTTCTCCTCTCCCAGTTTCCCGAACTCCCAGATTATTTTTCCACTGAGTTCATACTGGTGAGCATCACCCACCAAGTGACATCTAGGAGGTAACCCTTGAGGACAAGCACCATTGGGCTTCCTCCCCGCAGCACCCTGGGGGCGGGACCAACGGGGACAAGTGCAGGTGTAACCAGAAGCCTGCCTTCCAGTTTTAGGAAACCGTCTTCAATTACTTGAACTCTAAGTGGGGTGTTCTCTTCTGTAAGGACTAACAAAAGCACCTTGATCGTGATGATTTCAGTTAGAAACACTGGAGTCACTGAGCTCTCCATCACTCTGGGGACAGACACACCCGTACATAAAGTGAGAGTTGGTTTAGAAACATTCCCCCTTTCAGAATGGATGTGTTTGGTGAAGAATACTGTTTCAAGCTGTTCACATGAGCTTTCAAGACCACAAATGGTCAGCACCGCAGGAGCCAGAGGAGAGAGAGAAGGGCCCCGGGAAGGACCTCGGACATCAGGAAGGCGGCCGAGCGCCAGCCTGGGCCTCGGGAAGGAGCCGTTCTGTGGTAGAGCTGAGCCCACGATTGGCCTTCTCGCTGCGTCCCCGTCCCCACGGCGGCACAGGACGCTCTTCAGGGCGGTCTTGACGTTTGCCATCTCCAAACCTTGCAGCCCAGTGTTTCGTGGTTACTGCACACGCGGAGAACGCTGGCCTTCCCGGGATCTTCCTGGGGAGCGGTCAGACCAAGGACCGCAGCCTAGTAGCCCACCTCCACGCCTGCGACGCGGTCTCTCTGTGAACACTGCCCTCACGAGGACTGGAAGGGAGGGAGAAGGGAGCACTTTGGAAGTAGATCCCCATGACCATCTTGGCCTCCTCCTTGGAAAGGAGAATAAATGTAGTGGTAGCCAGAGAAATCGGCTCTCAGAACAGTGTCCAGATAGAACGGATTTTACACAAAACACGTATCGTCTTTATCTAGAAAGGAGAAGGAGCATCTTAAAGACGGAACTGTTATCCGTAGCCAAGGAAGAAGGTGAAGGTTGAATGTGGTCATTGGGAGTATAGAAGGCAAGACATGGATGTCTCAGGCTCTCTGTTTCACGAAACCCGGTTCTACGAATGGTGTCACCACACTTTGTTGCTTAAAAGAAAACCCTTAGTTTTATCTCCTCTGTCCAGTGGTGCCACACCTCATCACCGCTGCGTTGCACATGAACTTGGCTGTGTGACCCACACGAATGACGGGTTGTAGGTGAAGCAGCACGATGTAAGGATCATGTAAGGGAGCACAGGGAAGCGCGGCGACGCAGGTCCCCACCGGCACCCGGGACTCTGGAGTCGCAGCCGTGTGGAAGCAGATAAAAATGGGCAAGACGCAAAGAGCAGGCAACGTTTTTGCAGCGACGAGTGTGGTGCCCGACAGCTGGGGAGGACAGACTTTGTCTTTGGAGAAAAAATACTTAAACTTCTTTCTGAGCACAATCACTCAAACGAGAACTTACCTTCTGGCATTGTCTCTGGCCTGAATTGTCCCAAACCGCAAATTCTGTCCTTGCGCCACGGTGCGGCGGAAGCCCGGCAGCGGGGGGTGGGCAGGCCCGCGGGTTCCCCGGCTGACGTCTCTTCACCATCAGGTTACAGCAGCGTCCGCACGGCTTGCGTGTCCCAAGCACACGATCTCATTTCTTTCTTTCCTTTCATAGACTGTGCCTCTGACACCTTGGGCGTAACTGGTCATGGTTCTTTGGGGATTCTGGAAGACCTGGGTGGGAGGAGTGTGCCTGCACTGCCCCAGCGCCGGGCGTGCACTTGGGCGCCTGCGTCATGAGGATGACGGTGGCAAGACGCGGGCGTGCGCGGGTGGCGCACGAGGGGCGCCGTCACGAGAAGAGTGTAAGGGAGGTGGGCCGTAGACAGACAGATTTAGCGGTATCACCATTTTAAGCTTTTGTTAAAAAATAAACGACAGAGGGCGCCTGGGTGGCCCAGGCAGTTAAGTATTCAGCTCTTGATTTCAGTTCATGTTTCAGGTCATGATCTCACGGTTTGTGAAATCGAGCCCCACCTCAGGCTCTGTGCTGACAGCACGGAGCCTGCTTGGGATTCACTCTCTCTCTGCCCCTGCCCCACACGTGCTTGGTGTCTCTCTCAAAATAAATAAATAAACTACAGAGAAAAGGAGAAGTCACCGATGATGAGATGAGTAAGCGCTCTATCTGCAGGTTCCCCAGTGCTGGGCACGACGTGATCTTTGCATCGCTGGGCTGCGTGCGGTGGATTCCCGTCCCCATCATTAGTATTCTCCTTCTCCAGATCATGAACTGAATCGTCTTCAAGACATCTGGGTTCTCTCTTCTCCTAGCCCACGGGCCCGAGAAAATTAGCAACATGTCAGACCGCACGTGCATCAGAAGCCAGGAAGATGTTAACGCTGTTTGACTCCATGATGACTCTCCCGGGATTTTTATCCTGAGGAGAGGTATGACTTGAAGATGTCCTTTGCAGTGTTGTTTATACCAGCAAGAAATTGGAAACAAGACAATCCAGAAGTAGGAGAGTAGCAGTATCAATTGTCTGCGTTAGATCAGCAAGGTGTTGCGTATCTCAAATTATTATGGGACCACATGGGAAAATAAATGGCTAGAGAGCCCTCCCCAAGAAGCAGAATCTAAAATCACACCAGTTCCGTAGCCACCACTAAGGAAAATTGATGCTCAAGTTCAACAATGAGTTAATCTGTTACATGAGGTTTTGGCAGACCTCTGGTTTCTCTCATTCACGTATCTATACAGTTTTCCCAGATAAGTTTTAGAGACAACAGAACTCATCCCCCCTCCCCCCGTGGCATCATAATTAAAACAGGGAGAAGTCCGAATAAAATGGGCTGTTTCCACATTTGAGGAAATGACTTATAGTTCTGAGCGCAGCCACACTGCTGGTTTCGGTGGTAATCCCACCTGCTGTCAGCTTCCAGTGTGGACTCGTGCATGCTTCCTTCTCTCGTGAGGAAAACACATCACAAAAAAAGATACTTGGTAGTCTGAGAAACCCACGATTCAGTCTCAGGAGGAGATGTGTTGAATGCACTCTTTCACAAAACAAGTGTCCTGTTACAACAATGCAGAATCCTGGACGCCTACGTCTTTAAGATACTGAATGTGTCCTTGGGGGGAAAAATCCTCTTAGCTTGAAGTCTTGGTTGCCAAAACGGAGGGCAGATTTCCAATGCAAATAGTGAGGCGAACGGCCCTGCTCATAGGCACTTAAATCACCCGTATCTCACTTTTTATGGTAGTGTTGTGAATTATATTCTTTTTGGGTTTATAATTAGAGGATGAACAGATGGCGAAGGCCTAGTTTGAAGTGGTGTGGCCGTTAGAGTAGCCTCCGCCATCCTGTTCCACTTCCCGCAAACTGGTCCACCCACCCACGCTCCGCGGGGATCGATGCCCCCGGGGGGGTTGCAGGATAGCCTTGCACCCAAGCTCCCCAGATTTGGCACCATCAGAAGCCAGGTAAGAAAGCAATCTCTGTAGGGGCGCCTAGGTGGCTCCATCAGTTAAGCATCCAACTTTGGCTCAGGTCACGATCTCGCGGTCTGTGGGTTTGAGCCCCGCGTCGGGCTCTGTGCTGACAGCTCAGAGCCTGGAGCTGCTTCAGATTCTGTGTCTCCCTCCCTTTCTCTTCCCGTCCCCCACTCATACTCTCTCAGTCTCTCTCAGAAATAAACATTAAAAAAAATTTTTTTAAATCTCCACATGTTTCTAAGACAGAGGCCTCTGAGGGGAAGGAGGAGCTCCTGTCAGTCCTGTCCTGTATTTATAATTTGTTTTAAAAGGAATGAAATTCCACAGTGGAAATAAATGTCTGTTTTATGCTCCCGCACTCGTAGCCTCCGCTGTGGGTTTTGTGCCTCACTCTCGATACCCAGCTTCACCTGTCACCTGGTTCCAGGAGCCGCCGCCCTTTTCCAGGCTACTTAACCAATAATTCGGATGCCAAATATTCTTTTTCCAGCTGAAGCCTTTGGGCAGGCCAGGCTTGTTGGTGAAGACGAAGCAGAACGGAAGGTACAGCGACCAAAATTCTGTATTTTAAAAGAAATGACTGTTGACGAATCTTTATTTGAATGCTATGAAAAGCCTTAACTCGGAGTATATTTTTAAAAAACCAGAGCAAGCTACTTTTTATGTAATAAGCCTGCAGCTTAAAGGAGGAATGCAGCCTTTGATGTCATTCGGTGGACGAAAACATTCGCGTTCAATAGAAACCCAGCATCTTTTTCATGCTCGTTTGAGGCCGGTTCAGGCAACATACTGATATTCATTCAGATATAAATGCCGTAGTCACTTTGAAATGCAAATTGTTTTAAGAAAAATAGCATATGGTGGAGGTAAGTACCTTTTCAAATCAACTCTTACACTTTAGGGATGCGAGTAAAGCTAAAATTATTCTTTGGGAAGAATCTGGCGCTTTTGACACATGGAAACTTGCGCTAATCAGGACGGCCCGTTAGCACAGGCATATCCGTATCAAAGGAGATGGCGCTGAGGCCCCGTGGATTAGCATGGTAATGGAGCCGCCCCCCGCTAATCAGGGCCAGCAGCCAGCTGATCCGTTGATGGGGTGTGTGAGGAAACACTCTGTCTGAGTTCAGAATGGGCCAGGTAGTTGTGCGTGTTATTTCCTGGTGATGCAGATAATGTCCGGGGGGCCGGGGGGGCTACGGAGACAGATTACACACAGGTCTTTTCAGGTCTCCCCGGCTACAGAAGCAGCATCCCCCCCCAGTGAAGGGCTGGGGCCACCTCTTTGAGGTGATGCTGGTGCACCTGTCTCCTTGTCCCCCTCAGCTCTGTCCCTCGTACTCGCCGAGCTGACACAGGGGACTGCTGATAGGAGGCTGGTGAGGACACGAGCCCCTCAGAAGGACATCTGGCCTCGTGGTAGAACGTAACCTGTGAAGGCTGTGGCCACGACTGTAAACACAGTACAGTTCCGATGTTTCATGTTTCTGAGAAGGTCTGGGAGCCGCAGTGTATGCCTCGGCCTCCGTGCATAAACAAGCGGGTGAAAACTACACAAGCCCTGTTAGCGTGGATATATTGGGTGCTTCCGCCATCGCTGACATCGTGGCACATGCGGGTGACTGCTGAAAACGCAGTTGCTGCGTCCGATGTCTAGCGCGTGGCTGGGGACAGGCCTGTCAGAATCTGTTGATTGGGCAGACTCGTAGTACGGAGCCCAAGTTTCACCATGCTGAAATGTCAGATCGAGAGGGGAAGTCGATGAATGATTCGTTGATTCACAGACCATTCAA
>PJEM01007731.1:0-91455 GCA_004023845.1 Helogale parvula | reverse complement strand
AAGAAAGCCATTACCAGTGAAATCCTATTACTTTCTTCGGGGAATGATGATTAATGGTATAAAGGGTTAGAACCTTTATGATTTTTATATCTGCAGCTCTTGGAAACCAGTCAAACCATTTTCAGGCCTTTGCCTCCTCTTTAATTCTCCTCCTTCTCCGCCCCCTTCCTTCTCATCTACCTCCTAGAAGACTCTCTCCCATCCGTCCCCAGCTGCACATGATCCCATTAGTCTTCATTCTCTGTAGCTCTCCCTCCAAGGCAGACCCTCTACCTTTGGTGGTTCCGCAGCATCAGCAGACCTGCTCTGGTTGCTGAGCTTTAGATTAATCCAGCCTCTGGTGAAAA
Organism: Helogale parvula; assembly: GCA_004023845.1. Classification (NCBI taxonomy): domain Eukaryota; kingdom Metazoa; phylum Chordata; class Mammalia; order Carnivora; family Herpestidae; genus Helogale; species Helogale parvula. Next base: position 91,108 of record PJEM01007731.1, on the reverse strand, counting down.
ATCCTGTTCCTATCTCCCTTGTCCCCCTCCCCCCACCCCTGCCACGCTCAGCTGTGTGATAGGATGCTGTCTCTTCCTCTCTTCCTTGCTGATGCCAAAGAGGACGCACAAGGGGCTTGCCAGATAGACCCAGCTTCAGCAAAGGAAAGCGCTTACAGAGCGAGGACAGGAAGAGGAAGTTCTTTTTAGGACTTATATTAATGTTAAAAAGAAGGAAAAGAGTCAACTTGCAGTTTTCAAGGGGTGCAGGATGGTTCCAGCTGTCTTTCTAAAGCCCTGCCTGCTGCTGCCCCAATGTCCCCCAGGCACTCCCACATAATTTGCTGTTCCCAACCATGCAGATATTCTTGTAATTCCCAATTCAAACTCAGCCTCACAAACAGGTGCCTTTGAGTACAATCAGGATAAAATACACATGTGGCTCTTATTCTCTTACTTTGCAAAGGTGACGAAGGACATAAGGGACTCTCAGGCCAGGCCATCCCTGGGTAATTTGCTATGTATGAGCCTCTGTGTGGATCCAGACCCTCCCTTTGTTTGAGATCCGGCACGTGATTCCTGCAGATGACTGACAAGGGCAGACTTGTAACAACGTTATTTCAGGAGGATAATAATCAGCCACCATAAATTCCTTTTTTAATAGTTTATTGCAGGTTGTAGGCTATTAACAATGACTTTATTTTACAGCACAAAAGAAAACAGTTCATTGTTGCTGCTAGTCTCTAAAACCACTTTAAGACATTCTAGCACCCTCCGAGAAAACCTAGCCTTTCATGAAATGAATCATAAATAGCTGAGTTAAGAAAACCACTGTGAAATAGGAAAAGAGAGGAAAGGAGGAGAAAAAGAAATCTCTGGCTGAGATACGGAAGAGGTGTTCTGGGAGAGGCTGCTGCCAGGCAAATAAAATTGTAACCCAAGTCTCACGGCCACCCTTCTAAGTCTTACTTGCCTGGGTGATAAGTGAAATTAAACATAGAGATATCTGAAAGCTTTAGCCATAACTATGTGGAAAAAATGAAAACAAGTCAGGAAGGAGCTCATTCTGAGGTTTGCATGAGGAGCCCTGGGTTTCATTTCGTTTCTTGTTTTGTTGGGGATATATCACTTTGTTACTAATGCCTTGCAGTGAAAAAAGAGACATTACAATTTTCATTAAAGCTCTCATACTTTAGGATTTTTACATCTTGACTTCAAGTTAGGCTGCAAGAGATCTTCCCATTGTGAGTTTTTATAATTTCACACCATGCGGCAATACCTATGCTGTAAATGGCCATCAAGGAATAGAAAATAATTTTATAGACATTAATTAGAGGAGATAGTTTATAAGGGCATGTATGTATATTTCTCTTTTCCTTTACAAATACATTGGCTTTGACTGGAAAAATATAGAAGCCCAGAAATATCTTTTTGAAAAGCAATTCTTATAAAACACACATAGAGTTAAAACCATGCAAGTAAGGTACATATGTGACTAATCATATTTTTGATATATCTCTCTGCCTAATCATTAACTTTAAACGCCATATAAGAATTTGTAATCCACCGTAAATTATTTCATAGAAATAATTTAAGAGGGCTGCTAATGTAAAACACTCTAGTTTCCACCAGCAGTTTGCTGCCAAACGTTGTAGGGAAAAAAAAAAAAGAATCCCAGATATAAGTTGACATAAATTATAGTGAATATAAATCTCAGATGATCAAGTGGCGGTTAGAGATTATTGCATTTAGAAGATAGGGAAAAAACATATTAAACACCATGAAGTCTTTCCAGGGCCCATTTTACTTATTAGGAAACTGGATCTTTAAAAACCCCCTCAAAGCCTTTTACCTTCTTTGTCTAGCGCCCTAGACTCAACGTTGTATATTTTAAAATATATTGTAACAGTTGAGCTTATTGAGCATAGAAAATATAGGGGAAATCATATTTTAATTGCCAGAGAGACTGCCTCAGCTCTATTTTTAAAATGTGAGTTAAAAAACGTAGCTTTCGAACTAAAACCTTTAACTTTTTTCAAATGTTCTTCTCGTAGTATCCCTTTTGCAGAAAAAACAATCAGAACTGAAAGTGATAATTATCCAAATAGTAGTTATGCGAGGGGGTTTTTACCCCCTTTCAAATTCTTAGGGTTTTTTTTGCAAAGCTGGAAACATTTGAGTGGAAATAATGTTCAGATTATAAAAAGCAGCAGCACATGAGTGAAATCAGGCAGAATTGGCCTGACAGGGGGTCAGAAACTAGAAACAGCGCCATGCAACCGCTCAAACGGCAACATTAGTCAGGTAGAAATCCATAATTAGCTGAAGTTTTTTGAGTTTAAAGGATTACTATAAAGTACAGAAGGAAAATAGTAAGTCTGATCTTGAGAAAATGAATTCCCTTTCCAAATCTTCATCCTTGCCTTCAAGATGTGACTCTAAAGAAAGACAATTACGTCAACGGTTAGAGGCCTACTTCTGAACACTGCCTTTTAAGCCCATTCTAGAGACCTATTAGACGTCATGTAAACTGCAGACAGCGGCGTTTCTACCGCCCCAATACTAAACATCTGTGCACCAGCTTCTTGGGAGCAGAAATGGAGACATATGCATTTAACATATTCCAAGAATATAGTCACAAGGGAAAATCTACCTTTCACCATATATGGCCATTGTGCAACTCTATCCAAGAACTCAGTGCAGATATTTATGTAATATCTGTACTCCTTCTCCCCGCAGGTTGGCAGAGATTTAAGGGAATTCTCTGGGGAGGCCTCTGCGAAGTCGGTCTTCTAAAATATGAATGGTGTTGATGGAAAAAGCTGCAGAGGTTTTCTGAGAATGAATCGGACCACCACCATGTGGGTATGTCAGAGAATTTTTTTATCAATCTTTCTAAAAATAGCTATGGATATAAAATTTATAGTTATTACACATACATAAAAACATTTGATTTGTGCCAGAGTTGTTTGTTTTTGGTAACCTGTGATCTTGACCCACTCCCTTGGGGGAATATCTCAATATGCACTCAGATTCTAGTGATGGAAAAGAAGAGCCTTGGGATAAAGTGAATACTGGGTGATAGTTTATAAGTCAATTTAAGTGACTTTGGGAAATTGTCCAAAGTGGCTAGATTAACACCTGGCTGATTATTAAGGAGGAGAAATACAACTAAAGGGCAGAGTTATTGCAATAATAGTATTCCAAAGGAGACAGACTGTTAAAAAAAAAGACACCATTTTTTTCATGAGTATAATTTGCATAATTAAATCCATATAAAATTAGCCTGCTTGAGTGCAATGTATTTAATGAACATATAGTAGGCATGATAATGCAGTCACATAAGAAACTATGATGTTTTATTATAGAATTTTAATGGTATGTGGGAGTGTGTGTCAGAAGCTGCATTCTAATTCTACTCTGCTCTTATTTTATCCCTTTTTTAAAAAATATAATTTATTGTCAATTGGTTTTCCTACAACATGCTCTCACTAGCTTTCTGACCGTGGCTAAATTCCTCGTCAGAAAGAAACGGAGGTGATAATATCCATCCTAATCTCACAGTTATCATGAAGATCAAATAAGAGAGCAAATACAAAATTGCCTTGAAAACTGTTGAACACACTACAGGAGCATGAGATACTATGATTACCATATTCTCGATTATACTGAAATAATAGGATGTCATTTTCATGTCAGTGCTAATGCAGGACTCTCCATGGGAAAAGAAAAACCAAAAGAAGACTATTGCCTACCCTCACAGTCTCTGGAAGGAGCCCTCTGAGCTTGGAGGAGGGGCCATGCACCCTCTGTAAGCATCACTCACTGCTCTGGACGGACACTCTGGTCCAAGGTGTCCTCCAGGAAGAGGGGTGGCATGCTCTTGCTCACGGAGAGGGCAAGGTTTACAGACTGTCCTCTACCTGCTGGTCTCTCATACCTGTTAATAATCAAAATCTCAAACTGCCCAAATCAGAATGTACGTTTGGATGATACAGAAGTTTCAGATCGCCAATGCTGTCTGGCCTACAATCTCTGAATACAACGGTAGTGTGTTTACTGCTTTTCTATGCTGCTCACCCTTCCTGCAATATGTATTATATTTAAAATGTGTTCAGTGAATTGTGACCCAGGAGTGATGTTAACCACGGGGTCCAGGGGGCAGGAGCAGGGGAAGGCCTTAAAAATGTTAATTATCTGGAGCATAGAGCTTAACATTCTGGACTCCAAGATGGTATTTAAGCCTATTTAGATTTTCTCCAAATTCTTTAGGGCTAATGCAACTTCTGAATGTATCTAGTAATCTCTAATTATTTGTGGAAATGGTAGATGTGAGAAGACCAGATTAAACCCACAGATAATCCCAAAATCTCATTTTAGCCAACAGCGTGGCTCTTTTCCCACCAAGCCCAGTACTAGAAGGACCGTTAAGAAGAGCTGAGTGGGGTTCCAAGCTCCCTGCGCACCCCTCTGATGGAGATGTTAATGAATCAGCCAAACTACCAGACAAGAGGACAGCTGAAAGGAAAGTGAAAAATCAGGAGCCTGGGCCACAGCCAAGCTAGAAAAGCAGACGCTGAGGAAATGGAAGGTGCTGGAGGACTAGCGTAAAGGAGCAACCCACAGACCCACGCCTTGGGCGCACGGGGCTACAGTTTCCAGAAGGTGTGGGGCCGTCCTCTGGGAGTGCTGCCACAGTCCCTCAGAGCACGCTCTCGGCCCAGTGTGACCAGCTGTGTTCCTCTGCCCCCACCCCCCCAGGTGAATAAGAGCGAGGGGGAACCAGGAGCCCGGTTTTCTGGCTCACACAGTAGGAAGGACCAGGCACTGGACCCATCCAAGCACTCTCTCCTCAGCTGAACAGTTTGCTAACAGGATGAGGAAAGGAAGAGGAAGACAAAGGCTTTGTTTTTAGGACAACCTGGCAAATTCCATCCGCCCCGCCTACATTTTATTGGTTTCCTCCTCATGGTGCTTGCTATTTTTTCTAACACAATGCTTGCTTAACATCATAACAGCAATGTCTGAAAATCCTTTTGAACCCGTGTGTAGTTTTAGTGAACATAAAAATTGACCATGATCTCCCAGGGTTATTTGAAATTTCAAAATAAGTATCGTCAGTGGAACAAATCAGTGCAAGTCATTTTAGAATAGAATTTTTTAACAGACGAAAGATTTTAGGAAGTAGTTTAATGTCTATCAGTTAAAAAAGAAACTACAAAAATGCAGTTTGGTTTCTGATAGCCTCATTCCCTGACCCCAGCCCCGCCTTTTTCCTGGGCCATTTCTGTTTATGTTGGGCTCTCTAGTCTAGAATTTTCGGGGAGTTTTGGTTCAGATGGGTCGGGAATTAAATCTGGAAGCAGAAAGAAGAGAACGGAACCGATGTGATGAGGGGAAGAGAGCCCGTTTGCTGTCACGTGTTGGGGTGGAATGATGGAATTACATGCAAGTCTGTACTAGAAGATAGAGGAGCTGGAGTGGCCTCGGTTGGAGAAAGCAGAACAAAGCATGGTGTCCAGCCAATTAGACCTAAAAAGGTAGCTCCTGGATTGAAATGATCTGAATCACAGAGCTCCGGATTAGCATTACTGATTTATGTTTATGTCCCTTAGGCTCACAACACCTCCAGGCCTCGGTATCTGCAAAACGAGGGTAATGCTCGGTCGCCAGAGGCTGGAGGACGGGTTTGGACCTTGGAAAAGAGGGGATGCAGGGCAGCAGCTCGCGTCCTTTCATCCCAGCACGGCCTTCCTCCCGGAGGCTGCAGAGATTGTCCCCGGCTCTTAGGGACGGCGGGGCCCCTCGGCCGGCGCAGCCCCCAGCTCCCTCGCGTCCCTCGCGCAGGCACCCGCAAGCGGCGGGAGGGTGCGGCGCTTCCAGGGTCCCGTCCCCGAGTCGCCGCGGACGTCAGAGCCGGATGTCGAGGCGGCTGGCGGCGGGTGTCTCGGACTGAGCTCCTTCAGTCGGGGCGGTTCCGCCCTTCGCCCGCCGGAGTCACCCTGCGCCGCCCGGGCTCCGCGTCCCGCGCTTCCACCACTCTCACCCCGCGCCCTCCGCCCGCGGCCGGCTCCTCGGCTGGCCTCGGTCCTTAATCCTTCTTTCCTGCCCCCCTGCGGCCATCAGGGGAAAAGCAGAGCGACCTTTCCTTGGCCCTGGCTGCCAGGGCCGCTGGCGCTGCCACCTCCATGGTGGGCACCTGGCTCGCGCGTGGGTGGGCTGCGCTTGGGCGGGTGGGAAGGGCTGTGCTCCGAGCGGGGCAGGGGTGATTCCTGCGGACCTAGACCCTCTGGGATCTTCGAGAAGGTTCAGGCCGTCCGTACCGGCCATCCAGGAGAAGCGAGGACCTGTGTGGGGGAGTGGGGGGACACCCTTTCACAGAGCCAGGACTGGCTGCTTCGTTGACAATAACTTAATGATCTGTTGGCGGGAAGTGGGTCTGCAGTGTGGAGGAAGGAGATGGGGTGTGAGGGGTTCAAAGCAACACGAGTAACTTTCATAGCCACCAGCTTTGCAGATCCCGCCTAGGTTTTCACTTCGCTTAAAGTCTCCCTTTCACTGTCAGCTAGCCTAGAGGGACTTTCCAATGCTGTCCACATCCTGCTCCTACGTGGGTGCGAGGCCTTTCTCGTGGCCAACCCAGCCAGCCAGGTTTGGGCTGCCAGAAAATGTGTTTCCTATCCAACATCTCTCGCACAAGGACAAAAAATAATGTGTCTAAAATGGTGAATTTCCTGTCTAGGCTTCCCTTACCCAAGCTGGCTCCCCACTTAGGAATACGGCTTGAGGAACACAGATGAGCTGGAAAGCTTTGCACATCCCAGATTTCTGCTGGTTCAGTGTCCTGTGTCAGGTGAAATTATTCATGAGGCTCTGAGCAGAGCTGATAAGTCTTACTCCTCCTAGAAATTCCAAGTGGATTTAAATCACTCCCTGGTTGCTGCAGAGAGTCTGTGTTTTATGGGCATTCTCTAGTGAGCTTTGAAGTATGTGCTTACCAAATCTGTTTCTCAGCTTGCAGTCCCTAAATAAATTACCCAGCCCTTCTCTCTGCTGCCGCTCCGGCTGTCCCCCTCAAGTGTGAACAGTGGAAATGTTCTCTGGACAATAGCTTGGAATCAGACCTCTGGGGTTTATCAGTCAGTTACCAGTCCTGAGACACCCATTTGCTACATGCTTGACTGAGAGATTTCAAATGTCTAATGGAACATGCAGGGAAATGGGGGCCCTTGGACCTTGTTCTCTGCACAGATTTATCCCTTTCTCGAAGGATCGCTTAACGAGTGTCACCATTTAGTATCTTGAGCCTGGTTACCTTGTCAGGAAAGTGCCTATTCGTATACTCATACTTGACTCATACTTCAGAGAACACAGTAGAATCTTCGTGTTGAAAACATCTTGGAGCTTCTGTGAGGACTGCCACTTGCCAGAGGCTAGTGTTAATTGATGTCAGGCAGGTCTGTTGCAAAGACTGTGGACTTTTACTTACTTATTTTTTGTTTGTTTAAGGGCTAGAGAGGGTAAAGAGAAAATGGGCAGCTCAGGCCCTTTGGGGAGTCAGGAGGCATTTTGCATTATCTGCCAAGCTACTTAAAGAAGCATTGTCACCCAGCCTTCTGGGTGACCTGGATGGGACTCGACTAAGCTGTCTGTTTCAGTGCCTGCTCCTATTGTCGCTGTGACTAACATGCCACTAAAATCACCATTTCGCTCACTCACACGATGTGTTCAAGAGGTAATTAAAGACTTCCCAGGAGATTTCACAAGCAGCCACTTCTGGAGTTGAGATTGGTCACATTCCTATGAGTCACCTCACCAGGGGCCTCGGCTCCCCAAGGACTCCTTGATTCTCCAGCCGGGCCTTTCCAGGGAAGGACAAGGACTCTGTTACCCTCTGCTTATTTTGAGTTTTACTAAAACAACACCGACAACAACAAAAAGTAAAACAAACAAGAAATCAATATATACAAAAGCATTGACATCTGGCGTGTTTACAAAGCACAGATTTCTTACCCTACAAGTAATTAAAGCCTGTCAGACTTGGCCGATGGTACCTCAGGCCGGACTCATGGCTTCGGATTCCCTGTCGCCCACATCACTGCTGATTCATCAGAGGAAGGAGTTCCTGCCGCTCTGCTGCCTGGTCTTCTCCTTCAGGAGGCCTCCAGCTTGGCTGGACTCCCGCTTTTGAGCATGTCCCGGTCCGGAGTCGACATTCCTCCCCAGGCCTGTGGGCAGTCCCAGGATTCTCCAGAGCGGCTAGCAGGGAGGTTCAGAGCCCTCACCTGTCACTCTCTGCTTGCAGGCAGCCAGCCCAGCTGCAGGCCCGGCCCCACCCATCCAGAAGCCTGCCTACTTGGTATTCACCCCTCCCCTCCCCACCTCTCCCCGAAGGCCTGCACAGCCGAAAACCACCTGTTTTGTGTTTTGAAAGCCTGGGAGCACCCCAGTCCTCCACCCTCACTCACAGACCTCCCACTGAGTTCCAGTTTCCTGTCCAAACTCCAGATTTAAGTTCTCGACTCATTTGAAGAACATACGAGCTTGTGGCACACTCAGGCCTTTCCTCCCTGGAGTCAATGTACGAAAACCCAAGGGAGGAGTTACGGATGGTCCCCTCTCCGGGGAAGAGTGGTCCTGTAAAGTCCTGAAACTGGGAGCCCCTCTGGGCAGTCCTGAGACTTGTGGGGGTCAGAGGTCCTCAGACTCATCAAGGTCATGTCTGCAGGGCATGGTATCACCTATCAGTCCCCTCAAATGTGCCAGGAACAATTTTACAAGGGAAAACTATGCCCCTGCTATGGCATGTTCTATGAAATCACAACCGTTGATAAACAGATTCACAGATACGCACAAATTTCCTGACTGGCAGTTTCCTGAATGCTCTGGAGATGCTAATTGGTTCAAAAATTATTTAAGCTTTCTGCCAGCATTTGCTACCAGGTAAGTGGGAGCAGGTGTCAAAGACTGGAGGAGAACTTTTGGAAGATAAAAAGCTTACAATTGACAGAGCTGTCCCCACGTAGTAGGCAGAACAGTGGCCATCCAGAAGTGTCCACTATCTCATCTACAGACCCTGTGAATGTGTTACCTTGCATGGCAAAAGGGACTTTGCAGATGTGACCCTTAGATGGGGAGGTTGTCCCGGATTATCTGGCTGGACCCAGTGAGATCACGTGTCTTTATAAGTAAAAGGGGGAGGCAGGAGAGTTGGAGTCAGAGAAAGATTTGAATATGCTGAATGGTTGGGTTTTTGTTTTTTGTTTTTAGAGAAAGAGAGGGAAAGAGAAAGCACAGGGGACAGGGGCAGAGAGAGAGAGAGAGAGAATCTCAAGCAGGCTCCATGCTCAGCATGGAAGTCAATGTGGGGCTCGACACTGGGCTTGATACCACAACCCTGGGATCATGACCTGAGCCAAAATCAAGAATCAGACACTCAACTGACTGAGCCACCCAGGAGCCCCAAGAACTGCTGGCTTTGAAGAAGGAGAAAGAGGCCAAGAGCCAGAGAATGCTGTAAGCCTCTAGAAGATGGAAGAGGAAAGGGAATAGATCCTCCTCCAGAGCCTCCAGAAGAAATGAAATCTGGCCACATGTTGATGTGCATCCAGTGAACCCTGTTTCAGACCTCTGACTTCCAGAACTATAAGTAATAGATTGGCATTATTCAAAGTCACTAAGTTTGTGGTAATTTGTTGCAATTACAAGAGGAACTCAGTATTCTCCATTCATTAACTTAATTGTTTGTGTGACTTGAGAATAGAATGCTTTCTCTGGGATTTGATGGAAACACTGGGACAAAACAAAGAATGAAACAGCACCCCATTCATTTTTTTTCCAGTAGCTGTCATTTGTCATTTACTTACCACCAACACCAGGTCTGGTGCTTAGTCACTGATGTGCTCCCGAGAACGTTTTGTACCAGGTATTGTTTGTTACGTGCTTTGTAAAACCGAGGCTCAGCACACTTCACTTGCCCAAGGCCACACGTCAATGCCGACAGGTGGAGAGAAAGAACACATGTTCTACTTCAGCTGATTCCCAAACCCTTGCTATTTCCTCCGACCCCTTTCTTGCCCCTTCTCAGGGAGGCACTTACAAGCCAGGGTGGTCTTCACCCCGGCTGTTCCATCTGCAGGAACGCTCACTCACATGCAGTCAGACAACTGCCTTTTGCTGCCACTGCAGGTGGCACTGCTGCTTGGAAAGCTCCTTTCATTTGCAAATAAGGTTCAGGTTGAACCTCCAGCTGGTGGCATATTCAGACACTCCTGACATGCAAACTGAATTTGGGTCTATCAGTTTACAAGACAACATGTCCATTTCAAAGTCCAAGAGTGGGGAGATTCAGTGCTCTTCTCTTTTGACATGACCTCCACCATGTTGCCAGCTCTGTAAGCCTTTGCCACACACGCCTGCAAAGGGTCAGGAAGGCAGCAGGAAATGACCCAGCTGATGTACACTTTGCCTGGATTCAGTGACTCTCAATCCTGGCTGCAGTCAAATCCCCTGAGAATCTAGAGAAACCTGTCTCAGGCTCCACCCAAGGCAATTAAACCACATGGTATTTGGTGGGACCTGGCATCAAGGTGCAGTTCAGAATCTCCCAAATGATTCTAATGCTTAGTAGAACCACTGTAGGATCCCTACCCAGTCAGATTATATACTTTTTTAAAAGTTTTATTTATTTTGAAAGAGAGTGAGAGAGAGCATTCATGTGTACAAGCAGGGGAGACACGGAAAGAGAGAATGAGAGAGAGAATCCCAAGCAGGCTCCTCACTGTCTGTGCAAAGAAGGACTCAGGCCTCAGTCTCATTAATTGTGAGATTTTGACCTGAGCTGAACTCAAGAGTTGATGCTTAACCAACTGAGCTGCCCAGGTTCTGCCAAACTGTCTCCTTTCCCTGAGCTACATAGACGCCTGCTTGTCCCTGTGAGGACTTGTCTCGATGAGTCAGCTCCGCGAAGTCAGTAATCATGGGGCTGTCAGAGCCCGAGTGTGTCCTTCAGGAGAGCGGGCGGAACCTCATTTACAGGACACTGCATGGTTGGGAAAGTGTATTAGGTCTCTTCCTGGGAAGATTCTTTTTAGGGTGACCAGCCATCTCAGTTTGCCCAGCACTTTGGGGGACAAGGGCATTCCCAGACATGAGACTTCAATGGCTAAAAACGGGAAAGTCTTGGGCATTTTGACTGTGAACTAGAGGTCTGAAGTCCACAGAAACAGACTCTCATGGTTAGGGGGTGCATCCTGGCATCAGAGGAGGGGTGCGTCTCTGTGTGTGGGAGAATGTGTGCATGAGCGTGGGTGTGCATGAAAGTCTGTGCGAATGTCACATACGTGTGTGTGAGAACATAGCACATTTGTGGATAGGAATGTGTGCAAGTACATGTGTGTGTGTGGGTAGGAGTGTATGACTGGGGGGGGGGGGTGTTCAAGTGACAGTGGAGGCATTCTGGGGACAGGAGGCCTCACGAACCTGGAATTGCCCAGGGCAGTGGCTTCTAAAACATCTGAGCCTGGGCTGAGCAAGCTGGCCCTGCGTCCTGCCAGAAAAAAAAGTATGCCCGGAGTGGTTCAGTAAGCTCAGGGGTAGAAATTGTACATTTATTTTGCTCTATGACAGTATAATTAGCTTTTCCTCTGGTGAGGAATGAAAGGGCAGTGCTTTCTGACAGCTGTGGGAGCTGCCTTCCTGCCTGGAAAAGTCTAGTATCCCCCGATATTGTTACACCTGTTTAAACAAGGAACAAAATAGGTATTTATTTGAAGTTCAAGAGGCCATGTGAGCCATGGCCTAAATATAGGCCTGGATATAATTATAAAGATACATCATTCTTTGTTTTGAAAAGATTTTTGCAGCCCACTCTTCCCTCAGAGGCTCTGGCCATTTCCTTAGACACGTGTACTTCTGCGAATGAGTAAAGGCAGGGGTGGTAAAGCCTCATGGAGTGCAGGGTGCAAGTCGGGGGGATAAGGGAGAGCAGTGACCCCCAGGCCTTGAGGATCCTCAGAACCATTAGGAAGGAAGCTTGATGAAGATGCAGATCTCTGGGTTCCTCCTCGAGATTCTTCCCCTTGGGTTTGGAATGGAGGGCAGGAACCTGTATTTTTCAAGCTCCCATGGTGATTCCGAAAATTAGCCAAGTTTGGGAACCTCCAACCTAAGTCATTGGGGGTGGGGGATTCCTTCCCGTGAGGACTGTCTGGGAGTAGGTCAGAAATGCTAATGATCACCATTTCCTGAGCACCCCTCCCACACAGGCACACATGATTATTCCCATTCTGCAGATGAGGTAACTGAGTCCTTTCCTTCTCTTCTGTGTTGTACACCAGAGCACCTCAGGGTAGGAGTTCATCATGATTTTTAGGTCACAGGCCCTTTGAAAGTTGGATGAAAGTATAACCCTCACCCCATAAAACAAAACTGCACATGCAGAGAAGATTTTGCCCAATTTTGGAGGATTCATGGAGCCCCCTGGAGCCTGTCCAAGGATCTGTGGTTAAGAATGTCCATCCTGGGAACACCTGGGTGGCTCAGTCGGTTAAACATCTGACTCTTGATATCAGCTCAGGTCATGATCTCATGGTCATGAGATCGAGCCCTGCATTGGGCTCTGTGCTGACAGTAACAGAGCCTGCTTGGGATTATCTCTCCCTCTCTCTCTGCCCCTCCTCTGCTGGCTCTCTCTCTCTCAAAATAAATAAATAAACATTAAAAAAGAGAGACTATCCAACCTAACGGACATTCCCTTAGGGGAGTCCACAAACAGGCATGATGAGATGGGTCCTCAACAGCTAAGCAGGGGGCACTGTGGGGTTGATGGGACTTCAGGGCACAGCAAGGGAGGCTATGGTTACAAGATGTGAGGGCAGAACACAGGTCCACTTCCAGTTCAGTTGGAAAGACATGCCTGCACAGGAAGAAAGATGCTATGAGGTTCAAGGTAGTTTATGGTAGGCCCATACAAGGGTCAAGTCCATGCTGCAGCTCAGTGAGGTGAGGCTGTGGACTGTGGGAGCGCCACAAGTGGGAGGGGAGGGCTGAGCCTTGGAGGAGCCTGGCCTGAGCTCAGCAGGGAGAAGAGAATTCTAGGCAGGAGCAGCTTAGTGATGCTTTGGGGGCAGAGGGGAGAGAGACACACCCAAGGCAGAGACCAGGAAAACCAGGACATCCAAAAAAAAAAGATTCTGCTTTCTAAAAAATGAATTTCCCTCCCCACCCCTAAAAAGGAAGGAAGAAAGAAAAGAATAAGAGAAAGAAATGCTCAACAGAGCGATAATCTTTGTGATCATTTAAAATGTTACACTGAACAATTAAACTCTTTTAACACAAGACATAATGCGAGGTTATTACGTGTTACAATTACAGAAAAAACATAATTACAGAATAACTGCATAATTTACTTAACATATATTAATTTATAGTTCCCACAGATAATGTGGCCCAGTAACAGGACCTCAGATAAAGTTGCATAGGACATCTGTCCGTTTATATCTGAGACTATGTATAGCATTGCATTGTAATATTGCAGATTACAGCAGAAGTATAAATCTGAGGCTCTTTGTGAAGATGAAGTTTGACCCAAAGCCATCCCCGCCCAGTGACAGACCCTTCACGTGTGCCTGAAAGTCTGCAGGGAAAAGTGAGGCAAACAGTATGTCTGGATCCCATTGGAGCAGGCTCCGAGGCCCCACTGAGTTTCCTCATTTGTCCTGTAGGGGGAGCCGCCGCAGTTTTCAGGGAAGTAATGGGGAGTCCCAGAAGGGCAGAGGGCAGAGGACTCTGGGTGTGGGAGAAACTGGAGGCCGGGAGTCTGGCCAAGAAACAAGTGCAGAGAGGCAGATGCAAGGAGAGGCTGGGCAAGGGCCAGGGAAGGGCAGATTCCAAGAAGGCAGGATCATCCTTCCCAGGGGCCTGGAGGAGAAAGGGGAGGCGGAGAGGAGCTCTGGTTTTGCCAGAGAGCGACTAGGCAAAGGTGGTGCCACAGACAGAGAATTCACAGGGCTGCAGTGTGAAGTTCCAGTGGGAGGCAGGGAGGCTCACCCCACAGATGATCTCCCGTGTGTGCTGCCTCCCAGTAGGAAGGTCCCGATCCCTGCTGGCCAGACATTGTGTTCCCTGAAGGGTGTCCAGATCCTGGGGAGCATTGCTTTTCCAGCTAGGGAGGTCCCTCTGTTTGCTCTGCCCCGAACATGACACCATAATGTGAGATTTGGGTTCTTTAAATAGACAAGGGATTTCAGCAACTCCAGGGCAACACGCCTTGCAGATATTTGCAGAACGTCTTAATGACAAGTAAACAGGAAAATTAATAATAGAAAACAAAGCCAAGAGTGAGTCGGTAAGGTCAGGTGGAGGCAGAACTAGGGAAATGTGCAGGTTGAGACGGACTTTTACTCTTGGGTAGTAGCAGGAATTAACAGGGAAATAAAGTTTACAAGAAAGTAGAAGGAAGTGTGGAGTCAGAGTATTTCCCACCGTGATTCAGTTGTGTATAAGGAACCACGGGTTTCAGAAATGCACATGGCCACTGTCTGGGATGGTGAAATGATTTCTTAGACTAAGTAGTTTCCTGCTTCTGAATTCAATTTCTTTGCATGACAATGAGCTTACTAAACACACCCAGAAATCATTACAAGATTCTTTAACCCATTAAGAAAAAACAATTGAAAACATGCTGTGAATCTGATTTCCTATGTTTAGACAAAGTTACACATAACTACTTTTAAAGAACAATTACAACATGAAGATACATTTAGCTCTATTCTAATTTAGAAGGACTCCTTGCAGGGACATGTGACTAGTTCTAGCCAATAAAATGTGAAATGTCTTCTCTCACCAGATACTGAATCTGCTGGTGCCTTGATCTCGGAAGTCCTGGCCTCCAAACTGTGGGAAACTTGGTTATAGCAGCCAAAAGGGAGTAAGCGTTGTTTCTAGTTCTTCACTATTGTTGACAGTGCTGTAGTTGTTAATTTCTTTGTGCTGCTGCATGAGAGATTCTTCGAAGAATATAACAAGAAGTGGAATTTCTGAGTCACAGAGAACATGCAGTTTCAGGGGTGCTCGGTATTGCCAAGTGAATCTCAAAGAGGCTGGACCAGTTCATGATGAGAGCAGCTATTTTTAGAGCTTACAGATTTTTATTCTATTTTTTTAATTAAAAATGTTTTTAGGTGTATTTATTTTTAGAGAGAGAGAGAGTGCACACGAATGGGGGAGAGCAAGAGAGGGAGAGAGAAAATCCCAAGCAGGCTCCATGCTGTCGGTGAGGAGCTCTACACGGGGCTCCATCTCACCAACCCTGAGATTATGACCTGAGCAGAAATCAAGAGTCAGACATTAAACTAAATGAGCCACCCAGGCGCCCCTAGAGCTTACATTTTATGCTCATATCTTTGCCCTGTGTGCTCATACAGTGTCATGCATTCACCTTTAGAAATGTTCTAAACTAACCACTCTTATCCTAGATAGTTGTGTTTTATACTATTTTAAAATTATTTTTAAAGCTGTTCTTGCAGCGCGTGGGTGGCTCATTTGATTTAAGCAACTGACTCTTGATTTTGACTTAGATCATGATCTCATGGTTGTGAAACTGAGCCCCGCATTGGGCTCTGTGCTGACGGCATGGCACCTGCTTAAGATTCTCTCTCTCCCTCCTTCTGACCTTCCCTGGTGAACACAGGTACACGCTCTCTCTCACACACACAAAAAATAAAAATAAAAAAGACATTCATTGCAAAAAATTAAGACAATTCATAACGGTATAAAGAACAAGGTAATACTCACCTGAAATCCTAGCCCCCAAAGAAAACCACTATTAACATTTTGGTGACTATCTCTCCAAACATTTCTGGTAAGGATGGATATGTGTGCAAAGTTACACAAGTGAAATCAGGCAGGCTTGTTTTATTCAACAGTCTGTTAAACATCTTGAGATAGTTTTCTAAATCTGCAAAACTCCTTGATCTCCTCCGGCTTGGAGTTGCGTCAGGGTTAGCAGATCAGAGAAAGGGAAGAGAGGAGACAGCACTAACCGTGGGCAAGGACTGGCTACATGCCGCATCTGATTTCCCCATCCCTAACATCCCGGGCAGTCACAGGCATGACTACCCATTTCACGGATGGAGAGATTAAGGTCATGGCTACAGAAGCAATGGAGTTGGAATTCAGTAAGGTCTCCGCCTTAGTCCACTGCATTTACTCCACCCCCGCCCCTCTCCATCTCCCACGGAGCTCCACCGTCCTCCACAGATGCAAAAGGTGAAAGGCACTTGAAGACCCAAAAGATGGGAGGCCCTCATCTCACCACAACCTTGGTGAAGCCAACGGGGGTGAGAATATTAAAAAGTTGCCTCACTGGGGTAAGCATCTGCTTTCCCCTTTCCCACCTCAGGCACAGGGGCAGCAGTGCATTCCGGAAGGCCCTCTGAAGGGCATGCATTAACGTGGAAACATCTCAGAAGGGAGGGTGAAGAGCCGGGCCTTGACTAGATGGAAGCCACCAGATGGTGAGAAAGGGTTCTAACTTCTCCCTTTGCAAGGGGTGGGAGGGTCCAAGAACATGGGGAGGCAGAGATCGGGTGGCTAGAGGATGCCGGGTCTGCGGTGAGGGAGGAGGAGAGCTGTGAGGATCAGCTGTGGCTTCCTGCAGCCATGGAGGAGCCCTGGTAAAGAGGGATACCATCAGGGCCCGAGGACATGGCCTCCCTTCCCCCCCTGCCATTGGGTAGTGCTATATATGCCGTAAGCTCCCAGGATAGGGGAAGGGAGCACCCTAATTCTTTGAATGCTAAATTTTATTTTGGAGAAATAAAGGAACATGATATTCCTTGAATTTGATATGGTGGCCTGACATGCAGGGCTGATGATATGGCTATGTGACCTGCCCAGTCACCCAGAGCCTCATACTAAGGACAGCCCCCCGCACTTCAACCCTCTGCCATCGCCATCTTGAAACTCCTAATACTTTTTGAACAAGGAGCCTCACAGTTTCAGTTTGCACTCATGCAGATTGTACAGCTGGTCCTGTGAAAATGCATGGCTGCTGCATCCCCACATGGCAGATGTTTCAAAAGTCTTACGTCTTTAGGAGCAATTCTCACTGAGCAATGGAGCTCTGAGAATGCTCACCGCTGGGCAAGCCCACTGTCCCTCTCCATGCATCCTGACCCACTCATGCCTGTTTATGCTATTATGTTTCTGTCATGCTCAGTCACCAAAGGAGTTAGTTACATTCGTCTCTCCCATGAAAATAGGGCTAAATATAAACTTAATATGTGTTATGACACCATATATGAAGCCATGCATAGAAGGGGTAGCCGAGATGAAAGCATAGCTGCTGGGGATGCGTGGTGGGGGGCATTTTTACAGTGGGTTCCAATGGAGAA
The DNA here is from genome assembly GCA_004023845.1 of Helogale parvula. Taxonomy (NCBI): domain Eukaryota; kingdom Metazoa; phylum Chordata; class Mammalia; order Carnivora; family Herpestidae; genus Helogale; species Helogale parvula. The sequence goes on along the minus strand of PJEM01007731.1, from coordinate 73,733 downwards.
GGCTCAAAAGTCACACGTGCATCTCCAGAGTCCCAGCCTGGTCCCAGGAACGAGTGCTTGCCTAGTGCTGACAGTTGGGAGTACTTCTCCCTGCACAGCCCCCTCTTGTTTCTCGGCTTGAAATTTGGACAGATCTTCAGAAGTTGTACATCAATCTGGAATCTTTGTATATGTCTGGAACTGCATAATGTGCTTTTGAAGCCGTCAGATCCTGACGTTTATGATGTCTCCCAGTTGGTCCCCCCGTTCTTGGGACTTCTATGGCTGCTCTACGGAGTGAGGGCACTTTTTTCCCCCAAGGTTCTGAAATTCGCACTGCTCTCACCTGAGGCTTCCACAGGCACCCTGCCAGCACCTGGGTGTTATTGGGAGCTGGGCGGAAATGTCCCCCAGAGATGAGGGGTCTGGTGTGATGGGTATGACGAGGGGCTAGGAGACTGGGGTGCAGCGCCCTTCTGATGCAGACTCCTCCATGCCCCTCCTCACTCTGTCTCTCATTGCAGTCCATTTTCTCTGTAATTAGCACAGGACAGCTGTCTCCATTTCCTTACAAATAGCCTTAATCACGCACCACGGGGTGTAAGGTACAGACCAAAGTGCTAAGGGGAAGGGCCTGCCGCCAGTGGCTTCACGCTAGGCTTTCTTATGGGCTGGCCATCTTCTGGGCATCGCTCTGTTTCCCTTGTGGGTGATTTATTTAACTCTCAAAACTACTCAGTGAAGCAGGTGCTCGTTTTACCTTCTTTTAGCAAACCAGAAAAAATAAGACATGGAGTGGCCAAAGAAACTAACGCAAGCTAGCAAGTGTTAGAGCCAGAACTCAATGCCCGGCTGAGTCTGCCGGTGACGTCCCACGCACGCTCACCCAGCAGGCTAGTAGAAAGAGGACAGGAATTACAACAGGGACCCCAGAGCAAAGGTGTGAGCTGATGCCCTGGGAGGTGTGGGGTGTTTGGGCCTGAGAGAGGCCAGGAGGCAGCAGCTTCATGGGGGAGGTGGTGATGCCAAGCAGCAGAGAAGCAGGGCACCCTTCACCTCCCTGACAGCGACCAGATATGTCGCGCCCCACACCCGCCAGCGGGAAGGAAGGACGAGACACTGGACTTCGTTGCAGAGCCGTCTTTATTCTTCTTCCTCCTTTTTCCCCCACCATCCCCAGCAGGTTATATACACTCTTTAGCCCCTCCCAAGTCTTACATGGCCCCAGAGGATTGGCTCAAGGCTGCTGATCACGTGCAGCGCCCGTGCCACGCAGCCTCAGAGCAAAGAGGATTGGCTCAAGGCTGCTGATCACGTACAGTGCCCGTGCCACGCAGCCTCAGAGCAGAACAGTGCACCTGAAGGAACCTTACAACAGGCTAGGGGGAGCAGGAAGCAAGCAGTGGGCAAAACATCTCATGACTCGGCAGCCCAGGGACAAAGGCATCACGTGACCTGGCAGAACGCTAGGGCGCCATCTTGTCCTCTGTGGCTTCCCACACAGATATGGGTGGGCCCCACCCCCATGGTGCCCAAGCCAAGCCCAGCACATAGGTGGGCAGTTGGTGAAGAGGGGCCATTCTGAGTGCTACCCAGTGCAGGTCACTCAGATTGTCTTCTGGTGCAGTTGTCCCCAAAGACACTGGGCAGCCCTACAGGAGAAGATCCTATCACCTGAAAAAAAGGCTGCGTTCAGTGAAAGACCCGGTCCACCAGAAGCTTGCTCCGCTTCATGCCCTAAACGATGAAGTCTAAGGCAGGTGGGAAGGGTCTGCTCCAGGTACTGGGAACCCCTGTCGGAGCTCAACAGAGGAGTGGTCACATGGAATGCAAGAGTGGGAGCATTTGGGTGAAGGTCATGAAAATACCGTGGAGGTAGGTCAAAAACGAGCATATTGGCAGTTTCATTTGTAAAAGGCGAAAGATTTATACGATCTGAAGAGAAACCAGAGTATAGCAGTTTCATTTGTTAATTCTAATCCAACCCAGCCAGCAGCTGTCTGTCAGCTGTGGCCAGGAGAGGGTGGGTGATCTCAGTGGATAAATTAGTGCGGGGAGCAGCCAGCAAGGGGAGGACAGACACACTGGGTCACAGAAGAGGACAGCTAGGACACGTATGTGAGACATTCAAGAGCACCCTTGAACCTGGAGGAAGAAACTGGATGTGGCTGCAGAATTTCCATGAGCAGAAGCTGGAGGCAGGGGCCAGTGTCCCATGAATATCACTCAAACCCTGTTCTGAGCTGATGTGGCCCAGGAATGAGGGTTATGCAGACAAACAGGCAGAGGTAGCCAGGCTGACAGTGTCAGCTAAGGGTCACTGCCACCCATGGGCTGGGTGATCAAGGAAGGCTTCTTGGAGGAGGTGAACCTTGAGCTAGTCCTTCAAGGATGGTTGGGAATTTAAAACATGTGCAGAGAAGAGAAGATGGTGAAAAATAGAGAGATGTAAACTTCTAAAGACATTTTAAAATAGGGAAAGTCACACAATACTATGGATATCGTGATTCCTTTTTTTGTTAAAAACATGAATATATACATAGGCATATAGACACTCATAAATATTCAAAGAATGATATATGGAAGAGTATTTCTTAAAATAATAATTATGCTACCATTATTGGGTAGTTTTTACATCTTTTTGCTTACCTCTATTTCCTAGTTGTTCTACAATAAGCCTGTATTCCTCATGTAAGCTATAGACTAGAAGGTGCCCTAATTCCTATCAATATGAAATCCTTCATGGAGGAAGCTCTACTTGAGTGTAAGTTGCAGTTCTTCCAAGGTATTACTGGAGTAATGAACTCCTCTAGATGTCTACAATTCCCAGTGTGTATAGCATAATGGTTTGCGAGCGTGAGGTCTGTAGGTTTGATTCCATCTCCACAACTTGCTAGTGAAATGGAATAACGATAGTACCTACCTCCTAGGCTCTCTCTCTCTTTTTTTTTTTAATAAAATTTATTATCAAGTTGGCTAACATACAGCGTATACAGAGCTCTCTGGGGTTTGGGGTAGAGTCCCGCGAGTCATCGCTTACATTCAACACCCAGTGCTCATCCCAACAAATGCCCTCCTCAATAGGCATCACCCATTTCCCCCTCTACCCCGCTCCCCTTCTAGGCTCTATTTGAACTCAGTAAATGTTATTATTGGCTTTTCTCTCTCTGTCCTGAATACCACTTTCAACCATACATGCGAAGGTGGTGTCAACCCAGTAGGTCTTCTCGAAATTTAATATGCATGTGAATGGCTGGAAGATCTTGTTTAAATGAAGATTCTGATTCAGGAGGCCTAAGCCTAAGATTCTGCATTTCTAACAACTTCTAGGATGTCACACTGTTGACTCATGGGCTGCACTTTGAGACATGAAGGTAAGGATGAATTAATGTCTTTCTACCATGTCCAGGAACAAAATGCCTTTATATGTGTTCAGATACTACCCGTCATATGGATTCTCTTCTCTTTTGGGCAGTGTTATGCATTCTGACCATCAGTAAACCTAAACAACTACTTCTGTGTGTAAGCCTCTGTGCTCAATTCTTGGAAATCGTGGTATCTATTATAAAACAGGGCCCCTACCCTTAAGGAGCTTATATTTAACACCTAAACACCAAAATATAGGCAGCCATGAAAAGAACCTATCCTGGGTGCTAAGTGAGGGCTACAAACAGCAAATGAGAGCAAGGTTCCAGGGTCTATTTTAAATTCTGTAGAGAACCAAAGTCCAAAGATTTACTTTGAAACGTTGAGGATTAACACATGCTCCAGATGCAGGATTGCATGCATATGTCTTAACAGTTAATGTGAGTCGTGTCTCTCTCTATAAATATGCACTCCCATAGGATATGTGAGGTTGTGGTGTATTATTTTCATAGTTGCAAACCCTCCCCATTCCTTGTTGAATGGAAGAACCAGGGCTTGAGACATGGAAGTCATCTGGAACGTAAATGCATAGGCTTGCGGCCATGCCACACCATTGTATCCATTGTTTAAGGAACATGTTTGTCTCATTTGGCTGCATTTTGTGGGGCTTTCAGCTCCTGCTGTATTCCATTTGAAGATTATTATTTACTATGGAAACAGTGATGTCAAGTTGAATATGGGTGGGGCTCAGGCCATGAATAAACACAGAATAGTTCATCGCACAGGGTGCAAGTTATTCTTAGGTTTAGGAATAGCCAGTGTGTGCATCCACCCCTCCCAAGCCCCGTGTTTGCACGGAGCAGGCTGGCAGGCTGTGGGGTGGTGCGCGTGGGAGAAAATGTTCATTTTAAACGGCACAAGCATATTGGAATAAATGTGTCAGCTCTGCTGAAACAGGACACAGTCTGCCCATGGGAGCAACGAGAAAGAAGAGAGGTGACTTAATGGAGCACATTGAGATACGTGATCCAATGAGAGAAGCTTTTCTTTAGTAATGATTGCCCTGGGAAGCAAGGACTCTGTTTTGACATAAGGAACCTCTATCAAGTGGAAGGGGAACTCATGGGAAGTGGGGCTTTCTGGGAGTACTTGGAGTTGAGCAGGACTGACGTTGGCAGAAGCTGCTATGGAAAGCCACAGGGCCAGAGAGCCATTGGCCTAGCACATGGAGAGGGGAGGTGTAAATAAGGCTGCCCAAAATTATCAGCTGTTTGTATCAGGTGCTAGTTATGTTCCAGACATTATATCCTTTGGGTGCCTTGTTAAACCATATGTATGACCCAAATAACAGTGTTTCTTCCATCTCACAGGTGTGCAAACTGAGAGAGGGTAAGAGCTTATCACAGGTCAGTACAGAATGCTGGAGATGAGCCCACCCTGACTCCAGAACCTCCGTTTTTGAAACACCATTCTAGAACCTTAAAGAAAAAGACCAAACCACAACTTTAGAGTTTACTGTCTTCTGCTGGAAGTGTTTTGTTATCAGCAGATCATGGAACACACGCCATGGCCTGGTGACAGAGCACCCTTCAGGTCAGGGGCTAGATCCAGGGTAGCTGGAGAGTGACCAGTCCCCTCTGCGGACTTCTCTAGTGAAGGCAATGAAATCTTGGACCCAGAGCCTGGGCGAGAATACCACGGCCTTCTTTTACAAAGCTCCTACCAGGGCTCCAGGCACATGATAAGCACTGAGTGGGGCCTCACAGCAACACTAAGAGGCACAGACTGTTCCACTCACCAGATACAGGGGACAGAGGTATGACAATTTTCAGGGACATTCCCAAAGTTACTCAGCCAGTGAAGGGCCAAATCCTGTGACTCCAGGAGTCAGCCCTGGGCTGCTGTGCTCTCCCGCATGTGGTCCAGAGACCTGGTGACTGCAGGTGAGCAGGAGGGCCCCCCGAGGTCCTAGACTGCATGCTGGCTCCCCAGGACAGTGTAAGAGGCCCCTTTGACGAGGCTGAGGGGAGGCCCTCCTTCTGTCATTGTCTCCTTCTCAGCACCCAGAACCTTCTCCTAGCACAGTTTGCCCCTACATTATTCACCTATGCACACGCTCTACTAAGGACCACTGACTGATTCCCATGTGCCAAACGTGGGGCCTTTTGATGGCGGGGAGGGGTCAGCAGGGCCACCTGATTGGAGGCCCCAGCTCGAGGGAGAAGCTTGGCAAGGATGAGGCTTCATCACATGTGCTGATCTCACTTGCAAAGTCCATCTTCTAAATCTTTCTGTAGGAATCTTAAACTTGAAGAAGAAAACAAAAAGGAAAAACAAATTCCCAGCAGACAACATAAGTAAAAAGCCTCTGTGTAGAAGCTGTCACACCCCTGCCCAGAGCTGTGGTAGAGGTATGTGCGAATTATCCCCAGTATAGCTGCAGGGGACACCATTCACATCGAAGTCTATGGGAGTCAGACCAGTGGTTCTTTAATGTGGTTGGACATTGGAGTCACTTGGGTGACTTGAAGTGTTATTGACATCTTGGTCCCTCCTCTAGAGTGTCTGATTTAATTGGTCTGAGATGCAGCCTGAGCTTTAGAATTTTTCAAACTGTTCAGGTGGCTCTAATAGGCAGTCATGTTTGAGAACCACTAAATTAGACTATGCTGTGAATGGTGTCCACTGGGGGGATGTGCGGTGTACAATCGGCTATCCCTTCAAATTGGCCCTGCCCACACACATATGCCCATCTTCGATGACCTGAACTTGCTAGTAGGAGAGATCCCAGACTAAATACATACTTTCCTGCCTTTTGAGTCCCAGTTTCCCTTGGGTTGTGATTGAGGTTGAGGAGGGCATAGGTACTGACCTCTCAGCCTTTGAAGACTCTCTTATACTTCCTGCATCCTTCTGAGGAATGAGGGAGAGGAAGGGGTCTAATCCTGCTGAAAATGGGGAGTTTTTCAAGCCCAGTTTTGGAGGCTGCACAACTCTGGTGCTCTTCCCAGGGTAAGCATGCTGTTTTGATCGCCTGGCTGAGTGATTTAGGCTCTCAGAAAAATCTGGCTTATTTCCCCTGGTGCCTAGGTTATAAATCAGCCACCATTAGCAGCTGCATTTTACTCTCTAGGGCCACAAGGGAACTTGTAGTCATTTTTACTGAATTAGCAACTTAATTGCACTAAATATAGCTCTAATGCCCAAAAGAAGCTATGGCAGCTCCCAAAGGTATCTGGCTTCCTACACTCTCCCCGCTCTCTCCCCACCTCAAACTCAGGAAGCAAGTTAAACTCTGAAGAACTCAAGTTCTTAAGTCCTAGCTTCTGGAATGAACGCACTTTGTTTTGATTATGTCAATATCATGAAATCCTGCCATGTGAATTTAATGTCACTGTTTCCATAACAACTAATGTCCTTCAAACGTGAAGATGGGTTACACTGAAAATCCCACAAAAACCGAGAGAAATGAGACAAATATGTGACACAGCAAGCCCTTGGTGTTGTGGTTCAGTCAAAGCTTGCCCATTGTACAACTCAGATGCCCCGTAACTCATTGATACTTCCCTGCTGATGAGTGCTTCTGTCGTTCTAAAGTTCTAAGTCAAGCTTCTTTGGCTGAAGCCTCGCATCTGGCATAAGTATTTATCCTGGCATTTCAAAGTCAATATTTCTGGTTCAGCAGAGGGATTCAAAACAAATGTTTTCTGAAAAGTTCCAAATTCTTGAGTTGAATCTAGATGGAAGTGAGAGAGTGGAAGAGAGAGAACCAAGTACGAAAGAGGCTGCTAGTTGCTTACCCAGTGTCTATTCTACAATTTCCCCCTTGTAATAGAAGCACAGTAACAACAAACAGCTGTGTTTCCCAAAATTCCTTTACAGCTTGGGAAAGCCACAGGACCGCAGGCTGGTCAATGAGGTGGAGGTGGTAGTGTAAGAGGGAGCTTCCAGAAAGGCTTTCTTTAAGAGTCGAATCAGGTGTGAGGTATGCCCTTTTTTCTTTTCTTTAAAATTTTTTTATGTTTTATTTTATATTTGAGAGAAAGAGAGAGAGAGACAGAGAGTGAGCGGGGGGAGGGGCAGAGAGACGAAGGCAGAATCATGAAGCAGACACCGACTTGGAGCTGGGACTCACTATCACTGAGATCATGACCTGAGCCAAAGTCAAACGCCCAACTGACTGAGCCACCCAGGCCCTCCCTGGTTTTGTTTTGTTTTGTTTTGTTTTGTTTTTTTACATCCTTCCACCTTCTAGGATGCAGACATAACGCCACGCATGAGCAGCCATCTTGGACTATGGGATGACTGAAGAGGAAAGACGGTGCTGACTGATGATGGCAGAAAGATAGGAGTCTGGGCTACTAATGATAGGGATCCTATCCCTATCATTACCTACCTTCAGGCTTTTCACATTGTAGGAGAGAAACTAACGTATCTTGTTTGAGTTAATTTTATTTGGGGGTTTTCGTTATACGAAAGCAAATCTAATTCTAAAGTGATAGATTATGGCAGGGAAAAAGTAATAGAAGAGTCATTTCTCCAACTATGTTAGCACATTTTGGCCCATGTTTGCCCACCTACTAGAATGAATGGCATTATATAAGAAAACGTACCTACGTATTTCTTAGGCTCAGCAAGGGTAAGCAACTTGCCTAAAGTCACCTAGCTAGTAAGTGGCAGAGCCAGCGTTCTAATTCAACGTAGCCTTATACTCCTCCCTGCTTTCCCAGCATGACTTACTAATTATAACTCTGCACACTCTGTCATTTTTAATCAATAGTATCATCATATTTAATCCTCAACAGGCTGTACAGTGGTCAGGTCTCTGCTGAATCCACCCCAAACCCAAGGAGCCTGGGGTAAATTTGGTGACCCTGAAGATGCTGTCTCTTCTGGAATCTTCCAGCGTTCATGAGTAAGGCTTTTGTATATCTCTTCTATACCCAGTCCCCAACTATGATGCTCCCAGTAAATGGCAATAGACTCTGTACAACTGGAGGGAAGAGACTGCTTTGAGGTTCCACAAAAAGTTACCTTGCTTAGAAGAGTTTAGTAACAGCTGGCTCCATGAATGAGGTTTGTTGGCTTCTACAACGGTATTTCAAGTTAAGCCAGTTACTATATCGACAGTGTAGCATGACGGAGTAACTGACATGGCTAATCTTGGGCATGAGATTTGTCAACGTTTCAAAATTAAGGAGAACGGAGAAGGAAGCCTCTTTGTTTATTTGAGCCATTCTGGTTCAATGAGTGTGGGTGACAATGAAATTTACTCAAGAGCATTTTAAGTCCTGCCCCAGAACACCAATTAAGTGATAAGCTGTCTGCTTCCCTCTCCATACTGAGAATAGCCTCCAAATGTTTGTAGCTTAAAGGGTTGAATGAATTTCTGAGTGCCTACAATGCTTACCATGACTAATGCTTCCTCAATATCATACTTTAATACAGTGGTTGGCATGGGGATGAAACCTAATCTTAAAAATACATAAGAGGGGCGCCTGGGTGGCTCAAGCGGACAACTTCGACTCAGGTCATGATCTTACGGTTCGTGGGTTCGAGCCCCTGATCAAGTTCTGTGCTGACAGATAGCTCAGAGCCTGGAGCCTGCTTCAGATTCTGTATCTCCCTCTCTCTCTGACCCTCCCCTGCTCACACTGTCTCTCTCTGTCTCTCAAACATAAGTAAAAAATATTTTAAAAAAATTTTTTAAATACATAAGAAATAGTTATAGAATCCAGGTAGAGCTAGGTCCTTTGTGGCTAATGTTAGCACATTGTCACACTTAGGGGAACCAACTAGGTTTCCCTACATGAAACTGAAAAGTCAAAATAATAGTGGCTTAAACAAGATTTTAAATTTTCTCTTTCATTTTAAAGAAGTCTGGAGTAGACAATCAGGCAGAATCACGATTGTCACTAAAAACCCAACTGTTTGTCTGTCTCCTCCATCTTTATAACAAGTAGCTTCTTTTCTCAAGGTCACCTTATGGTCCAAGCTGGCTGCTGGGTCTTCTGTGATCACATATAAGTTGTCGTCTGTCAGAATGAGGAAAAGGCAAAAGTCAAAAAAGGAATTCCCCTAGTTATGGATTTTCCACACAGTCTTTCTGGAAGCCCTGTCCCCAAACTTCTGTTTACATCCAGTTAGCCAGAACTTAATCACATGCTCATACTTAGCTGCAAAGGAGGCTGGGAAATATAGTGTTTTTGGTAGACACACTAACAGGCCTTCTTTTCTACCCCAATAGTTTAGGCCAGCTGTCCTCAACACTTAAGCTCTTGGAAACCTTTTATACCTTTAAACTATACTGAGGAATCCAAAGAATTTTTGATCATGTGATATCCATTAGTATTTTCCATATTAGAAATTAAGACAAAAAACTAAATATTGTTTATTCATTATAAGATTAGTTTATTTTATATCAAATATATTTATATATTAGTATGTATTAGTATATTGTATATCGAATCATTACATTTTATATTTTAAAATCTTATAATTTTACTTGTCAATGCCTCAATAAGGATAGAAAAAATTTAAAATGGCTCCAGAATCATCAAAAAAATTAAAACATAATGATAAAAATTACAGGGGCACCTGGCTGGCTCAGTTAGAAGAGCGTGAGACTCGATCTTGGGATTGTGAGTTCAAGCTCCATGCTGGGTGTAGAGATTTCTTAAATAAATAAACTAAAAAATTTAAAAAGCAAAAAATTACAATTATATACCCTTTATGTGTTAAAAAAACATATTTTTTCCAAAGTGGAAAAAAAAGTGAGAAGAATGGTATTTCTTTTCAATTTTGCAAATTTTTATAAAAGTATCCAACTTAGAGGTATGTGAGGGGCTCAGTTGGTTAAGCATCTACTTCGGCTCAGGTCAGGATCTCGCAGTTCATGAGTTCAAGCCCCACGTCAAGCTCTGTGCTAACAGCTCAGAGCCTGGAGCCTGCTTTGGATTCTATGTCTCCCTCTTTCTCTGTCATTCCTCCTTTCACATTATTACTTTCTGTCTCTCAAAAAATGAATACTAAGCGAAATAAGTCGGGCAGAGAAGGACAGATACCATATGTTTGCACTCATAGGTCAAACAGGAGAACAAGAGAAACCTAATGGAGGACCAGGGGGAGGGGAAGAGGGAAAGAGAGTTGGGGAGAGAGAGGGACGAAAACCTGAGAGACTATTGAATACTGAAAATGAACCGAGGGTTGAAGGGGGAAGAGAGGTGGTGGTGATGGAGGAGGGCACTTGTGGGGAAGAGCACTGGGTGTTGTATGGAAACCAGTTTGACAAACTATTAAAAAATAAAAATTAAAAAATGAATACATGTTTCAAAAAAGTTTTTTTAAGTATCCAACTTAACAGATGGCAGATTGTCGTATCTGTTTCTGCATTGAATCCCTTGCAATGTGCTGTTCGGGTTGAATTATATGAAGAGAATCTGGTTTCACACAGATGTGTACGTTGGAAAATACAGAAATATTTCTAAAGCTTTTCAGATTATTGTCAATATTATTCTTTGATACTACACCAACCCTCACACGGCAGTTTCTTAAAGGCTGGCTGCAGTATGGTATCTGAAATCAAATCAATGAATATTTTGTGGTCTCTTCTATTAAAATCCATTGGTCAATCTAGCACATTGAATGTATTTTTTACATGCACATGATTTTGTAATATGTAGTGCTCATGTGGAAAACATTCATTCACTGAGTTAAGCCAACCTTTCAAATGTTAACACATTTCATTGTGTAATATTTTTAAAAATCACATTTTAAATCTTTTTGTTTATTTATTTTTTGAAAGAGAGCAAAAGAATAAGCCATGAAGGGGCAGAGAGAGAGAGAGAATCCCAAGCAGGCTCCACCCTGTCAGCACAGAGCCAGACATGGGGCTCAAACTCAGGAACTGTGAGAGTTGAAACCAAGAGTCGGACGCTTAAAAAACCAAACCACCCAGGCACCCCTAAAATCACATTTTAAAATACCACTTGGATCTCAAAAATAAAATCCACCTTTGGGGAAGTTGTCAAATTCATGATGACAAATAAAATATTCAAGAATTCTAATGCCCACTTGAAAGGTCGAATGTTATTGTTGGCAATAAATGCTGTCGGTTATTTCCCTTGAAGTGACAAACGGCCTTTGTTCAGTTTTGCAAGAATATCCGCCAGGTATACGAGTCTAAGTAGCTCTGGTGCCTCCTGCCATGGGCCTTCAAGAACCACAGAGTAAGCTGGGAAGTCAGCCAGGTGTTACTGAAGCACAGGGACCAGAAAGGTGACCCCCAAGGTGAGTCCCCTGTGACCTCTGAGGGGCCGAATGAGGCAGAGACACGCTCTAGTCTAAACCTGTTCTCCTTGGAGCTTTGTAGGTGGCGCTTTTTGTTTTCCCTTTGCAGTCTCTTTGCCTTCTGAAAAATTCCAAGCATGTTTTCGTGGCTCCTGTTCAGACTGTTGAGGGATCAGGGCGTCCTTCCTGGCTAAAGAGGGCTCAGACCAGCCCCAGAGGCCCAGATGGAAAAGCCTCGGCTGGAAAACCGGAGGAACCAGGAGGGAAAGGGCCCGGCGGCTGCTGCGAGCACTGATGTCCCTGCACAGACCCATCCAGAGTGGGAAAGATAGGAAGGGGGCCCCGTGAATCTCGCAGCTCCTTCTGATGTAACTTAATTACTTAATTACTCTCAGTTTCACCCCCGAAGGGACCAAGGTTCGTGAATTGCTGCTATGCTGAGTTTTCAAGGTGTGGAGGTAGAGGCTGGGTTGAGAAACTTATCAAAGAAAGACCTTGTGGAATCTGACTCATGACTCTCTGTGTGCTGCTGTTCCGTTGACATTGGTCAGTGTTTACCTAACCTTGAACATTAGCCAGCACAGGACTTTAGCAAGAACATATATGTGTGAAAATCTTTCACACGCAGGGTGAGCGATGGACAGTGAACACTGTTCTCTTCCCCGAGGCCATAGGTGTGTATGTCCGTGTAAAAATGTTATTCATATCACAGTATGTACATACTACATCTGCGTCAGTGTGTCTTGTGTGTATTTCTGTGACATATATAAGCAGCAGTGGCAATGAAAATTATTTGTCCTAGGACTCAAGAAGATGACATTAACCGTAAAAGTACATGGAGAAAGATAACTTGCTTCTCTTCTTCCTCTATTCTAAAAATAATTTTGTGAACAGGTAGTAAATGAGCATGGTAAAAAAAAAAAAATCCATTAGGGGCGCCTGGGTGGCTCAGTTGGTGGAGCGTCTGACTTCAGTTCAGGTCATGATCTCGCAGCTCATGGGTTCAAACCCTGTGTCAGGCTCTGTGCTGACAGTGCAGAGCCTGGAGCCTGCTTCCTATTCTGTGTCTCCCTCTCTCTCTGCCCCTCACCGGTTTGAGCTCTGTCTCTCTCTCTCTCTCTCAAAATAAGTAAAAATTTTAAAATCCATTTATTTTTAGTCCATTTAGCATGGACTAATGTGAAAAATGAGTTTCCCCTCCTCTGCTCCAGAAAGTATTATTACCAGTCCTTATGTATTTGTTAAGACACACTAAATCTATTTTAAAAAGTGTGCATATACACATTCCATCTTTTAAATTTTTATTTTTTTAAACTAATAAATGGGAAGATTCAAACAGGAAAGGCTCTGTCTTCTTACAGAAGCTTCACTTTCAGCCCCTTGTGTGTGAGCACAGACTCCAGCACACATATTTGTGTCTATGATTTACACACATGTAGGTTTTGTGCTGGAGGACAAATTCTTTGTTCCAGAAACTTCTGGAACCCAGAAAACTGATTTCCTTCCCAGTTCATCTGGTTATTAATCTTCTTAAAAGCTCAAAGCAAATAAAATTCCCCTGTTTGAGACCTTTGTGGTATCCCAGAGGCAGGTGAGAATCATTCCCCCGGAGTTGTCTTCACTTTCTGATTTGTCATCAGTTCTTAAGAGCAGCCCGGTAACGGTTTATTTAGTACAGCTCTCTGTTGATTTTATAACCAACTGCTGACTGCCTGGGACATAAAACTCTTGATGATTTACTAGTAGTAAATGAGCAAGAAATCCATAAATCACATTCTATACGAGGGTATACGTGAGCAGACATGCACACACACACTTACACTTATCTACCTTCGGAGGAAGAGTTGTAGGCGTGTCTAGAAAGCATATTCTTTTTTGAGGAGAATTGGGAACTCATTGGTGAGAGGTTCACAATCAATAACCTCTGTGAGTTAAATTGTACCAGGTACTATTTAATATTTAGCAAGAGGTTTTGCCCACGATCTCTTAAAGAGGAGACTCTGATTTCCACTTCTGAAATGTTCCAAAGAGTTTTTATGATTTTTGAAGACAAGAACTTTTTTTTCCTAAAAAAGTTTTGCCTGTCAGGTTGAAACTGCCAACGGTTGCCAGAGTTTTCAGATACTCTTGAAAATATTCAGCAACACATAATTGTCAACTAAACATTCACTTAAAGATCTCTTGGTGTTTTCATGTATATTTTTTTTTCTAGGCCTATGTTTAGAAAGATCTCTAATAATTAGCAAAAATAAGAAGAAATAAGTTTCTCCTTCCAGGGAAGTCTTAGAGTTCCAGGGAAGTGACAGGGGGAGATATAAAGTGAAAAATCTTGAAAAACATTTTTGTCTGGAAAGTAAGATTTCATAAATATGAATCTGCAATTATGAACCATTTGCCAATTGTCTGTCTCCCAAAATACAGTATAATGTAACTAGAAACATTAGTGTGTTTAGCAAAACGCTAATCTCATTTGGTTTTTGATTCAAGCAAAATGAAGAGGTAAACATAAAATAGAGAAAATTGGGGTAAGTTGAACACTGATTAGATATCTGATGACTTTAAGAAAGTGTACGTTTTTTAGGAGTAATAATTACATGACTCTTTTTTGAGTCTTTACCTTTTAAAGATACACGATGAAATATTTTAAGATGACATGATTTACTGTTTTAAAAATCCAGTTGGGGGTGTCTGGGTGGCTCAGTCACTTAAGCATTGGACTCTTGATTTTGGCTCAGGTCATGATCCCAGGATCATGGGACTGAGCCTGTGTCGGGAGCATGGAGCCTGTTTAAGATTCTCTCTCTGTCCCTGCCTCCCTCTCCCTGCTCCCTGCCTCTCACACTCTCTCCCTCCTTCGGTAAATAAATAAATAAATAAATATCCAGTTGGGTTATACAACTATCAAATCATATCGTACACCTGAAATTAACATAATGCTATATGTCAATTATACCTCAATTTAAAAACAAAGAAAAAAGCTTTAAAAAATAAAACAAAAAGGTGAAAAACCCTGAAAAAAAATAATACAAATCTAGTTGGGGGATTGTGGGTAGGGGTGTAAATGAAACAAGGCTGGTCGTGAGTTGAGATTGGGTGAAGGACGGCCCCACAGGGTTTCCTGTACTATTTTCCCTCTACCCTTGTATTTGTTTGAAATTTTTCATAACGTAGAAAACGGCTAAATTGAAGTTGTCATGTATTAACCATTTGAAAAGTTCTTCGTTTGTTTATCTCACACTTGTCATTCACAGGAGCCCGTGTTGGCTGTGCAGAGGGCCCTGCACGAGGCCTTTGGTGAATGCCAAATGGTGCGGGCTGCCTGCTCCTAGCAGCACCCTGGTTACCTTGCCGGGGAGGGACACTCCTGAGAACAAGGTGGGATGCTCTCTTTGTCGGTAAAAAGGAGTCTACCTGACAACGGTTACTATGAGGAGGAGCTTCTGTTTGGGGGAGAAACACCAGCCGCCTGGGGGGCAGGGTTTCCTCCAGCTCTGCTCCAGGGATCCGACAGTAAACAAGACCCATGAGGTGCCTTAGAGGTCAGAAGCTGAAAACAGACACCCACAGCCAGGTCTTCACAAACAAGAGGCTTTATTTTTATGACATACCCCCACCTTCTGCCAAAGAAAAAAGTGGGGAGAGCATTATTTAAAGGGCTGGTTTTGTAGCAGAGCATGAAACTCAGCCTGGTGCCCAGCACAGTGGAGGCAAAGAGAAAGGATCAATTGGTCACAGGCTCTGGGAAGAGCTTCACTCTGCGGCACCCCTCCCTCTGGAGTTCTGCAGAAGGGGGGGAATGCACCCCCAGATTGCACAAGAGATCCAGTCCTTGGTTGGCCCATGCAGAACGAGAAGAAGTCCCAGGAGCTCTGTGAAAGCTTCTTCCCCTTAGTGGCTGGGCCTCACTTCACAGTCCTAGGTAATCCCCCTCCCGCCCTGTCAAGATCCTGAGCTGTCATGAGTCCCTCCAGCCTAATGGCCCAGCCCAAGTTGGCTCCCAGGAGATGTTCCCACACAACAACCTACCTCCTTTGATGAACAAGATCTTTTAGCTTTCTTTTGAATTCTATATAGATGGCCAGGACACACCCACACACGGTGCCCCGCTGAAGGCTGAGGGTAGAGAAGGGTGTCTCCTGGTGTTGTGGTCACTTAGGTCTGAGCTTTGCCAGCAAGGTCACAATTACACCCTCTGTGATGCTGGGTTTTACCCTAACCAGTAAGTGTTCAGAATCATATCATAGCTCCCTCCTCCTTAAGACCGTTCAGTGGCTCATAGACTAAAATGGCTGACAAGGCTGACAAGGCCCTAAAGGTCCTGGCCTGGGCACTGAAAGCTTGAGTGTGTTCCCAAAGCCCAGGCCACTTTGCACACTGATGATCTCAGGGTGGATAGCATAGCAGGGGCCAGACAGACTCTTAATCACTAGCCCCACATCACAGTCCTTCATTCATCCCTCATAAGATGCTGAGAGAAAGAAGGATGAAAGGCAAATATCTGGATGACAAACCAGAAACTGCCAGGAATATGTCCTTGCTAGTCAAAGAGACCAAGCAAAGACCTGGTGTTGGAATCCACAACCATCCAGTGGGCTTTCTATCATGCTGGCACCTACAGCCCCTGAGTGAAGACAGAGACCATGGTGTCTTGAAGCAAAAGAGCAGGTGGATGTAATTCTCAGGTAGCACAAGGCCCCTCTGTTTGGTGCCCTGTAGCAGCAGAGCAATATGGCCTGGCAGTTACAGCCTGCAAGGTGCCCCCAGTACCGCCTCCCGCTTGGGGGCGTTGACAGGGGTCTCCCTCCCTCTCTTTGACTAGGTATCAGCTACTGTTTCCTCGCTACCAGGACAGTCCTCGGAAGTCAAGAGACACCAGTCACATGGCTTTCCATGTGAACAGTGCTCCCTGGGGATAGGCAAGGCAAGAGCCTTGACTTCCCTTCCTCAAGCAAGCCCTCATGACCCTCCTGACCAGGCCAGAGCAGCAGAACCCCTCCTGGATGTCAGAGAGTAGTTGATCACACCTGTCTCCCCTCCTAGACTCGGAGCTCTGCTCTTCTGTTGGTTGGATTTTTCACTGTTCTATCCCCACTTGGCCCGTGTCCTACCAGGGAGGAGAAGCCGAATGAACAAGTTCTCTTTTTCCCGCCCTCTGATGGTTGCAGGCCAGCCACCCGCCTTGAGCTCCTAAAACTCTGATGCAGTCTTTGGAGGCATCGATGACCTCTACATTGGCACTTTTTCTCTTTCTTGGAACAGGGATGATGCTGAGTAGTTCTGTGGCCTGGAGCTAAAAACTCTCTGAGGGTACTTTCCTGTATGTGGGACTCCCGGCATTACTGAGATGTATCGGCTTTCCTGCCTATCCTAACATCTTTTTCCAGCTTGACCTTCTTTCCTTGATGCTGATTATAACTGAAGTCCAGGAATATAGAGTTTAGGGGTAGGTGAGGATGAGCAGAGCAAGGGGTGAGGGAGGCAGGCATACAGGGCCCCACATGTCATTGCCAGTAGGCATGCCACAGGTGATGCTCAGCTGTGTCTCTGTACCCAGACTTCCTCCCCAGAACCAATGGCCCTCAGCTAGGACTTGCATATTTCATGACTGTTGTTTCTGTAAACAGAATCATATTTTTCCATCACCTTCTATCATCAGACATTAAAATGATTTGCAAATCACAACAATAACAAACCAAACATATTTTAATCATATCCTTGGAAAATGATATGTTTGTGATACAAATTAGTAAAAATCATTCCATATATAAACATGGTACCAAAATTTTAAGGAATTGCTGAATCCTGTCTTCCTCTGGGATGAGCCTCCCTTATCTCGAGTGGCAGGAAAATAAAGAGAATATTTTCTTTTAAAACTCAATAAATGTAACTATCTCTTCTAAAGTCTTCCATCTCTGCTGGTGGTTTATTACACAGTTCGGATTCAGGGAGATTTTATATAGAAGGTGAGCTTGTCTTGACCATAAAGATTGTTTCCATGATCCATGATTTTCCAGGTATGGACATGAGGCTCTATTTTGTCTAATTCAGCAGAACTCATTGACAGGTGCTTAGAGAAGCACCTGTTTTCTGTTGGTCCCTGGGCCCATGTGGCTTGCGTCCAGCAGAGATCCCAGCCTGGGTGGACAAATCAAGCTTTAGCCTTGCCAGTATTCCCAGGGACCTGGTGGTACCTTATGGATTTATTGACTAATTGTCCTATTATTATTTATTTTATAGGGTTATTATTTTATTTTGTAGCCAGCTATCTAATATTTTTTGAACAGGAGACATTATTTTCTTTTACTCCACTACTAACATGTTTTGCAGTCTTTAAGATACCCAGAGCCTTCAGGGGACCCCAGACAGCAGCCAAGTTGTTTGGGAATCTGCAAACCCCCTTTGAGGGACTGAAAACAGGTAAATCTCCTGTTGAGCCTATTTTCTCTTGTCTGCCCCTTGCCCACCCCCTCCCCACTCTCATTCCATGGAAACTCCTAGAGTCCCAGCAGCCGTGATGTCTGCCTTGGCTGCTGGAGCTAAAATTGAGACACGGGTGTCGTCCTATAGGAAAGGGGCGGGTTGTGGACAAAGAAGTGAAGTTCCTGCCCAGGAACCATATGTGGGGATGTCCAGCTGTACCAGAAGGAAATGTCCCCCAACCCTGGGCCTCATTCTTAACAATCTGAGATATTTTACTTCCCATTTCCCCTTCTACCCCACCCCCTTGAGTGGTATCCATCAGGCTGCCTGGGCTGTCCTACTGTCCAACCTCTGAAAGTCATAGCATCCAACACTTCATTCATCGGCAACAGTGACTTAAATGCTGTTCCCTCAGCATCATGGTCTAGCGAGGGAAGGAGTATATTTCCTCATAGGGAGGAGGAGAGAAGCAGCCGGAGTCCTCTTCTCCCGGCTGTGTCTCTTCTAGCTGGTCAGCATCAGGGCTGGACCTGGCATGGGAGCAGAAAACACAGACCCGTTACAGCCCACGGCGCCTCTCTGAGCCGACGCCGCCATCCTGGGAACAGGCCACGCAGACATTTGCATTCTCCCGACACCTTCCTTATAGACCAGACAACGCCATGGGCTGTGACTGTGACAGCTGCAAGGGGAGCATCCCCTCTACACACAACATACCTGTCATTTGCACCAGCCACAGTCGAAGGGCAGTCTTGCTCGCCAACAAACGCGGCGTTCTCTGGAGGGTAGATGGTGTAGTACTGAGGAGGACTTGGCATGGCCGTCACCACCCCTCCAGGTGGTATGAGACCACAGGGGTTCACCACCGGCTGCAGGTAGGTAGCGTTGATCCCAAGGGGCTCTTGAGAGCCATAGGGAGGAGGGATATATTGCACCACAGTGGCCCCATGGAAGGTGATGGGCTGGTTGATACCAGTGAAAACAAATGATTGTCCTCCTGCTGTCTGCTCCGAATCCAGGACCCTTTCCTCATTTTCTTTGCACACCTGGCAGGAGAGCATTTTGAACTTGCACACAGCAATCAGAATGAATGTCACACCGACTGACAGCAGGATGGGCCCAAGGAGTTGGGTCCATTCAAAGTGAGAGACACCTTGGTATTTGATCCAGCCCATGATGGTGAACGTGATCCCCACTAGTCCCAGGAAGATGCCTGAGAAGAGCAAGGTGGCCCCTGCCTTGTCATCATCCGACACCTGGATGTCAGCAGTACTGGGTGTGTAAGGAGTGACCGAAAAAACGTTGAGAGGGAAGTCCTCCGGGGGGCTGCTGCCCTGCTCCATGGTCCGCATGCAATCACCCCACTTTTGAGAGGGAAAGGGATTGTGAGAGCTCTCAGAGCAGAGCAAGGCAGTCACAGGCTCCGATTAGTTATGGAAGAACTTTGGGCCTCTGTGGTTAACAGAGTATAACAGGCAGAGTCTGAACTTTGTTTAGAAGAATAAAGGTCTGAGAAATGAAGCTTGAAGTTTTCCTATTCATTGTCCATGTTTGGAGGCCTCCGTCTTACGATTCAATGACAAGCTCTTTCTCATTCACATTCATTCATTCAAAAGTACTTGAGCCTGTCCTTTTGTGCCATGACATGCTTTTCTAGATGCTAAAGGCGCTACTCCCAGTCCCTGTTTGCATCCTGCCAAAACTAGGATTGTGGAAATGGCAGAGGGACCTCCACGGCCTCTGGCGGGGCAGGGGCCCTTGATGTCCCCATCACATGCTCGGACACATAACCCGCTTTTCCTGCTGGTTGAGCTCCCTAGAAGGGTGCAGACACCCATTTCTTGACTGTGTCATCCTTCCCACATCAGGGGGCTCGACCTATGATGACTCTTAACCACCCACAACCCTCACCAAGCTCTTAGGCACTGCTGTCTTATGACCGGCCCATGTGCTTTTTGCTTTCAGCATTGGGGAATGGTTCCAGCTGGGGGTGAGCAAGGACCACCCCCCCGGAAACCTTCCTGCACACCACATCAATGGCCAAAGTTGAATGAGCATCAAATATGACCCACCATCTAGGGGACACCCGCTGCAGACCTTCCCTCCATGGTGGTATCATATCCCTGGTCTCCAAGGTGAGGTCAACAATGCCTTTTTTTAAAGGGAACATTTTATTGTTTTTATTAATGTTTTTGGATGGGAGGGGCAGAAGGAGAGAGAGAATCTCCAGCGGGCTCCACGTTCAGTGGCTTTTAAAGCCTGCTATGTTTGCAACCAAGCTCAAGCTGGTTCAGAGAAGAAAGCTTGATCTTCAATAACATTATCGGTCATTCATAATTACAGAACTTGAAAGCGGCCCTGTGAATTTGTTACTCTGCTGAATAGTAACTGTAATCCCCTTCCTTTCCTGGAAAGGCCTTATCCAAACAGATGTCTCTCTTAAGTGGTTAAATATTATATGAGGTCCCTTTCCCATTAATGAGCAGAGGTCTAAGAAAATAATTGCCCTTTTGCCATAGACAAGGCCTCTAAACTTTCCTAATGATAAAAATCACCAGGGCCACTTTCTTTAAAGGCAAAATCCAAGTTCCTAACTCAGACCAACAGAATCAAAATTTCCAAGGAAGTATAAATGCCCCAAATTGAACTTTCTCCAAGTTCAATCCCAAGTGCTCCTGGCAGACCTGGGGGACTTGATTCCCCACCAAAACTGCCTCCCCTCTGCTACAGGACAAGGCCTGTAATCTCTAACTTCAGTTCCAGATGGGAAAGCAAGCAGGTGACCCCCACCTCAGGTGTCTTCCCAGATGTGTCCTTTAGCAGCCAGGATCCGGTGGTGGTGCATTTGAAGCGCTCTGCCGCTTTTCCCACTGAGCTAGATCAAAGACCCAGAGAAGCCAGCTTTTCTCTCTAACCATAAAAATTCTGATCAGCTAGCCTGACATTCTTTTCATGCTCTTAAGCCCTGAGTTAACAGTTGAAACAGTCCCTGGCATTTAGAAAAGGCTAGGCTCTCAAAATTCTTCCTCTAAATCACTCATTTGTTGTTTCTCATCTGTCTGTAGCTATGTCCATTTGCAGCTATGAGAGTAACTGGGAAGACTGAAAGAGCAGGGCAGAGAGCTCACCTTTATGAAAATACCCCGTGAAAGCGAAACTGGAATGACTTTCAGAGCAGACAGTCCAGGGAATTCTCTTGTTAAACTTTCAAGGTCACCTTGATTTAGTTCTCACTCCAAAAGCTCAAACTCTCTGTATATGGTAAATAGCAATTAAAAAAAAAAAAAAAACAACTAACAAACTGAATTCAACAGCACGTTAAAATAATTATATGCTATGACAACCAAGTGGGATTTTTTCTTGGAATGCCAGGATAGTTCAGCATTCAAAAACCAATCAATGTAATACATCACACGAACAGAATGAAGGCGGGGGGGACTTATGTGCTTGTATCAGAAAAAAAAAGTGTTAAGGTTTATCGAACACATATTATGGAGCAGGCATGATTCTGGATATTTAATATACATGGTGTCATTTCATCCTTTAACAGTCAGGTTATAGTCAATCAAGAAAGCAGTGCTGAGCTCCAGCGCCTTGGGGTCACTTGCAGGTTTGACAACAGCAGCTTCATGGCATTTGGGCCCTGGACACACATAACCACAAAATAACATCTAACTTGGCTTTTCCCTCTAAAGTAATTTGGATTTCTCTCTTCTTCATTTAGATCTTACTTAATTAATGACCTGTTTAATATAATTCTTATATATACATTATTTCCATATGTAGATAACTTCTAGAATTACGTAGTGTAAGTATTACATTTACATTTGAGTAGATTGCATGTTATTTCGACCATTCGTGTATTTCAGCATGGAAAGAGACATTTAAAACAATACAATTATTTTAGTATGAGAAAAGAAATGAAAAGAAGCCTATGCTGATAATTAACCATCCTTAGGTACTCTGCTTTAGTAAAGACTCCACCGAGATTTTTCCTTTGCCAGGTACCTCCATGTTAAGCTCTGCCAGTAGGGGGCACTGGAGGAAGACTGCAGGAGAAAGACATTACTATATCCTATTTTGCTTGCTGTTACTGTCAGTAGAGCTCATCATTCTGGCAGTGACGGTTCAAATTTCCAGGCGTTCCCCCCTGCAACACACCCAGACCAGCCTCACAGTGCCCCTTCAAAAATACCAGCATCGTATTGTAGATTTGCAAGTTGCCTAAGAGTATATCTTAAAAGTTCTCATCGCAAGAAAAATTCTGTAACTGTGCATGGTGATGGATGGTAACTACATGGTATCCCTGAAACTAATACAATGCATGTTAATTTTTTAAAAATGACCAGCACCAGCCCCACAGTGCTTCCCCCCCAGAGGTTTTCGATTGTTGGTTGTGTTTACTAGATCACCAGTTTATTATGAAAGGATATAACACAGGGACAGGCAGATGGTATGGGGAAAGGGCAGGGAATTTCCATGCTCTCTCCCTCCACTCTCCATGTGCTCACCACGCTGGATGTGAGCACGCACATGAACCTCTCCAGAGGTTGTTGGCCCAGGATCCTCAGATGCCAGCACTAGCCACGTGGCATCTTAAAGCTGAGTCCCAATTCCATGGAATCTCTTCCCCAAGCTTCTACATTGTAACATAATTCCAGCCTCTTCCCTTTGCCCCGCAACTTGCTACTATCTCTGAGTTACCTCAGCGCTCACTTCTTGCTTTTGCAGTCCTCCAATATCTGCTTAATTTCCTATATTAAATTCTTTCTATTAAAATAACTGGTAAGGTTTCAGTTCCCCTAACTGGATCCTGATGGATACATAATATTAACAGTGGGGTTAGGAAACAGACATATAAAAATGGGATTCTGGGGTTGGTTTGGTCACATTCATGGCCTCAAATATAGTGCAGAGCTCCTTGTCGATGAAGAATGGATGTTAGTAACCTATGGCATTCAGTAATATCAAACCTAATCAAAGCATCACTTGTAGTAGGTTGTGAGGAAGTGCCTGGTGAAGGAAGTGACTTAGGGACCAAGTGGCTGCAACATTTAACCACGGTGGTAGCAATGACGGACTATGAAGACTGTGGAATTAGGGTGGCCCTATGTGAGTGCCCTGGAATAGTTTAAAAGAAGATTAACAAGCTCAATGCTTTAAGCTCTCAGCTCAAGTAATGGTCAGGAAACCAAAGAGTTTCGATGGTGGCCCTAAAAGAATTTTTTTTTCTAGTACCTGCAGGGCTGACCTCACTAAAAATTAAACACACAACTCAAATATGCAGGTTACATAATGACAACAGAAGTTTAATTTGAAGCTTCATCAAGTATGTAATATGCAAGTTCGGAACTAATTGTGACGGATTGGGATCCTGAGATTTACAAGGAGGACACCCATGGAAACTCAGATGAAGCTGATAATCCTGAGCCCCTGAGTCATTCTGAGCCATTGTTGTTAGCAGAAGCAACTGTGTCCTCTTACTCTTTTTGAAGACACTATGATAACCTCAGCCGAAGCAGCACAAGATGCCTAGTTTCCTCAGAATTCATGCTAACCCCCACTTGTTGCCTCTGAACATAATGGACCAGATTTCAGCCTACTCTAGGGCAATAGTACAAGGTTCTGACACAGGAGAAAAGATGTTACAGTCTCTGTGAGCAAGGAAGTCTCTCCCTTCAATTTTAAAATTTGATTTTTATTGCAGTGACATGATGTGCAATAAAAACATGCAATTTCTTTCTTGCAGTTGTCGCTCAAGAATATTTAACATCAAAACTTGACAAATATTTGGTGACTAAGACAACTGTGTAAGCCTTTTTTCATGAAGGTGAGCAATTCATTCATTCATTTTGTACAAAATTTGACCCCTTGTAGGATATTCCTTATCAACGACTAAAAATGATAATTTATAAAGCAGTGGTTCTCAACGCATAGCAACTTGTTAGAAATGTGAATTCTTGGGGCACCTGGGTGGCTCAGTTGGTTAGGCAACTGACTCTTGATCTCAGCTCAAGTCTTTTTTAAAATTTTAATTAATTAGTTAATTAATTAGAGAGCTAGAGACAGAATGCACAAGCAGGGGAGAGGAGTAGAGGGAGAGGAAGAGAATCTGGAGCGGGCTTGAGGCTTGGGGCTCTGTCCCACAATGCTGAGATCATGACCTGAGCCAAAATCAAGAGTCGGATGCTTAGCCGATTGAGTCACCCAGGTGTCCCTCCTCAGGACCCCATCTTATTGAAAATTCCTGGGTCAGTTATTATCTGAGCACCTGGAGCTTGAGCTCACAGACAACATTGTAAACCAAAGCTGTCGCCCGTGGCTCCCCTCACTCTGCCTCTATGTCTCCACGTGCAGTAGACACGAGATTGAATGAACCAGAGACAAAACGACTTTCCTTAAGATGCAGTTACAACAAAAAAGGAAAGCTACTCAACTAAAATTAAATACTTCAAAGAAACAACTACGGTTAGTGAATCTGCCATTTAGCAAATGAATTATTTGGGAGATCAACCCAGATCCATGACTCTGTAGAATAGAGGTATATCTACGACTGTTGTCAAAACATTAAAAGTTCATCTCGGTCTTTCACTAATTGTTCAAATATGGCCTTTTAGCACATTAACATGTATCTTTTGGGGTGCTCAGATGGCTCAATCGGTTAAGCATCCAATTCTTCATCTCACCTCAGGGTTGTGAGTTCAAGCCCCACATTGGGCTTCACACTGGAGGTGGAGCCTACTTAAAGAAAAGTAGAATCTTTTGATAAAAGCACTCTTTTGGTTTGGCTAACTCGACCTAAACTTTTTAGAGCCACATCTAGAGAACAGACCCACCTCCTTCTGCAGCAGTCTACACTGACCTTGCAGGAAATTCCAGGGAGTGTTTTATTTGCTTGTTTGATCATGGTTTATAATTTTATAGAAATGGAATCACATTAATTTTACAGAAAGCTTATCCACCCTATAAAAATGGAATCACATTAATCTTTGGCTCTCTTTTTACATAACAACTCATACAACCTTTCCCAAATCCATATGATTTATTTTTAATATTCTGACAAAAATGACTGCTTGATACAACCACAGCTGGGAATTTCTCAAACAAGATATATCAGATATGAAATAGAGATCAAGGATTAAGCTCATTTTTTGCCACGATAATCCATAACCTGAATAAGAATCCAGGGTAAAAAAAAATAATTTAAACTTTGGTAAAGGCACTGTTGTGGCAAGAGTGTTGGAAAACAGACAACTTTAAATTGTGAGAATATAACTTGGCACAATGTCTTTTTTTGGAGCAGAGTGATTTGGCAATATTTATTAAAATGTTAAATGTACATATAGTTGAATTCAAGAAGATGCAAATATTTTCTTCTAGAAATGTAACCTACATATATACTTTACATGAAAGAGTGTCTTAGCAGAATAGACAATGGATGTCTGCACGGTCAGTGCAGAGCTTGAGATTCTCTCTCTCCCTCTCTCTCTGCCCCTCCTCACCCCCCCAAAAAGAGCAAGCAGGTCTATAAGGACAGATATAAGATAATCTCTAAGATGCATTGTATACTGTTGTATAGTGTATTTACTATGCTACCATTTGCAAGAGGAAAGAGCTATATGCTTATCATCGAATGTATGTGCTTAAAATACCACTGAAAGGATACACAGTAAATGGGGAAAGAGAACCGGCTGGACCTTCCAGTGCTCTATTGCTATATAACAAACCACCCCCGAACTTTGTGGCTTGAAACACAATTCCGTAGGCTGACTGAGTTTTGTTGGGCAGTCTGCTAGGAATGCAGCGATCTGTCAGTCAGCTCGACGTCCCGACGTCCAAGATGTTCACCCACATAGCGGAGAGTTCTGCTGGCTGTGGCTAGGCTCAGTGAGGTTGTGTACCAGAGCTCCTACCTCTGGTCTTTCTGTATGATTTCTCCCAGCATGGTGCCTGGCTCTCAAGAGGGAGTGTCCTACAAGGGAGCATTCCATGGGTCCCAGGTAGAAGCTGGGATCTTATGACCTAGCTTGGAAGTCCCAGAATATCACTTCCATTTCATTCTGTTGCTCAAGCAAACCCCTAAGCCAAGCCAGATACAAAAGGAATGGAATTAGATTCTTCCTCTCTGTGGGAGGAGTGTCAAGGTCACAGTGCATGTGGAATAGGAGCGATATTGCCATCCTCTGCAAATACAATCTTCCATAGAGATTGACTTTTTTTTTTTTTACCGTTTAGTCTGTGATAATGCTTGAACTTCTGTCCACATCGACATACAAGTGTGTTTCAAGATTTTAGATCAACCACATTTGTAGTCACTTATGGTTGGTTAGAAACTGCATCATTCTTTACAAACAAGTTCTCCAGGGAGCTCATGGGGGCGACACTGTCACAGTGCTCAATAATATCAAGTTCTGAATTGAGTTTCTTGCATATTTTCACTGCTTGTCAGGCTTACCCATCAAACTTCCTGTCTGTAACCACCAACCCACATTCTCAGTTAAAAATTGTAGTTTTGAAATGATTATAGTTCAAAGAGATCAATGAAAAGTGACACTGAAACCACAAAAACAGAGTTATCAGAGAACTCTTGTGGGAAGTGAAACTAAGCATGGTCACGCATTTGTTAACAAAGCATTTGATTTGAGCACATTGTGGTGGGAAGGAAACTGCTCTGTGGAAGCCTGTGTGTGTGTGTGTGTGTGTGTGTGTGTGTGAGAGAGAGAGAGAGAGATATCAAATGCCTGGAACCTCGCCCCTGAGAGATGACTCTGCACTTAAATGTCAGGTGTCTATAAATCAGTTGGAGGTGAGTATTTGAAGGAAATCTCAATGTTAAGAATTATCTACCAGCTACCTTGTTTTATTTACTTGAATTATGTCTGTGACCGCAGAGAGTTTATATTCCTCTTTTACAATAAAAAAAAAAAAAAACCCACGGTGGTTGAATCAGCTATCTAGTAGTCATGCAGAAAATCAAAATTGTCCCTCTGTATTTTACATTAAGAATCAAAAAAATATTTGGGGGCATGGGCAGTGGGGATCACTGCACATTCATCCCAGCCTCTTGCTTGAGTTTCCTAATAACCATGCGAGGGGCAGTGCCTCGGTTTTACAGATGATTAATCTCAGTCACCGGAAAGGGTGTTATCTGACCAATCAGCAGTGCAGGAGGGCAATCTGTTTTCCTAAACTGTTTTTAAACCGCTCTTCCATGAAGGGCACGCGCCTGCTGACGGTGACTCCTCTGTGTTCCTGAGCTGGGCTGTGTCGCCGGCCGAGGGTCACTGGGGCAGACGGTTCATAGGCTGTTCACTCAGGCAACCTTTACATTTCCTTTTTCTGACTGAAGTGAATGTTACCTTGATGGTGCTAGAATGTAGGTCACAGCCACTAACATTTCAGCAGGCAACAAGGTGCCCCTCACCCGTGCCAGGGGCGGAGCTCATGGCCTGAGTAGGTCTGCATTGGAAGTAGCTCCCTTTCCAAATTCGGAAATTCAGGTACTTGTGTTTACAGCTATAGGAAGTTCTGGGCTTTTGGGGAGCTTTGTGATTAGATTACACTCACCTGGATAATCCCTTTTTGCGGTCAACTGTGTCATATAACATAATGTAGTTACAGGAATGATATCCCATCACGGGTCCAGGAGGATAAAGGGTATGGAATCTTTTGTGAAAGGCAGGTAGGGCATTTTTAGAATCCTGCGTACCGCATTCTGGTTCTGCTGCTGGGTGTTTAAGAACAAGTGACCAGATAAGAATGACCCTACTGGGAATGTTTGTCTAGGTTTCATCGGCACTGATTGCTAAGTAGGTTTAGGTTACAATCGCAGTGGGTCTTATGCTCCTTGACGTGTGTGATTTACTCTCATGCCGTGGCTTCTCAGCCTGGGCGCAGGACCAGCAGCTTCAGCAGCATCTGGGACCTTGTCAGAAATGCAAATTTGCGGTCCTGTCCCAGACTCTGAATTCAACACTCTGGGGCTGTGCTCCTGAGATCTGTGTTGTAACTAGGTGCTTCTGATGCAACTCAGTTGAGAACTATTTTTCTAAACCAAGTCCTCAGTTTCTTTCCTTCCTTCCTTCCTTCCTTCCTTTTCATTTCTCTGTGTGTGTGCGTGCATGTTATTCAGTCCATCTCTAAGGTGACTTTCACTTCCAACAATCTATGATTCTCTGAATATTATTAAAATGATCACAGTGTATAAACCAAAAGACACATGTGTGCGTCATCTGTGTGTGTGTGTGAACTTACATATGCACAGTGGCGGAGAACACGGGGTCTAGAGGTTTTTGTGCAATCAAATTCTGGCTCCACTAATTACTAGCTGTGTAGCTGGGTTGGCTGCTTAGATTCTCAGAGGCTCAGTTTCCTCATTTATAAAGAGCCTACTAACACTCCCTACTTCAGAAGGACCTGGGGATCGAGTGAGATGATACCGAAAGAGCACATAGCCTAGTAAGCTCGGTGACTGTCAGCTGTAATTATTTTATTTCGCTATGTTTATTTAAGTGTTCCCCTTGGGTTCCTGAGGAGCTGGGTCCCTAGTGCGGCTCGAGCACTGGGCCCAGGTCAGGAGGCCCTGAAACCATTGCCTGGATACTAAGGATTAGCTGCTACTAGGCCTGAAGGTCAAGATGAAGCTTCTCTGATTCTCAGGGTCAGTTTAAGTCGTACCACCGCAAAGGGAGTCATTTAAGTAGAGTGTGTACATAATCCTGTGACTGCCTCAATGTCCCCCCTGGGAAGCTTGAGGAGATCACATAGCAACATAGAATCAGCTGAAATGTAGAGAAAAGGCTGGAAACAGTGGACCTTTGTTATCTGTGTATGTTATCTGTGTTTATGTTTGTTTATTTTTGTTTTTCTTAATTTTCTTGTTGCTTTTCTTTGTCTTGCATCTTGAAAGGAGCAGAAACAGTTAAGGTCTGGAATAGAGTCAAGATGTGCCTCTGAGTAAAGTTCAAGTGGGGAAGCCCATCATGTGGGGAGACAGAGAGCACCTCGGCACCCCTCGTTCCACCCCGACCTCACGGGCCTCACCGATCAGGCTTGAGGGATCTCCCCAGAGCTTGCGAAGAGGCCTGAATAAAGAGTAGGGCCGTGTTAAGCCAGAAAACAAGGAGAAGAGGCCCTCCAGCAGGGTCTGCTTTCTCCGAGGGGAGTTCCACGATCCTCAACCTTCTGGGTTGTTCTCAGTGCACTGATGTGGAAGGGAAGGCAGAGGCCACCCAGTGTGAATTGCTGCTGTCTGAAATGGAAGCCATTCTCCCACGCGTACACAGGCAGTGACAGGAGGGCTGATCCCCACAGCTGCTCCCCACCCGCAGCCTGTTCCCAGGCACCACATGGCTTCTGGAGCTTCAATGCCACCAAGAGAGTGGCCCAGCCTGGGAGACACTGCTCTGCTAAAAACCACTAGTAACCACAGCAGCTCTCCCAGCGGGATGCGGACACGGGCCTGGTCCTCCTCAGCCCCAGGAAGAGGAGTTAGAACTTGCCAATATGCACTACTGGAGGCGGGTCTCTGGCTGAGGTCTTAGGCGGCTGCCCTGTGTCCACGAGGCTTATGCCGGAGGTAAGCTCCCCCAGTGTGAGCTCTTAGGACTGCAGATCTGCCAGGTTCCTGGGAGACCTCACCGTTCAGAGTTAGAGGCCCAAAGGTGCACTCATAACCTTTCCTGCCATCCAGCACTTCATGTACTCCCCGCGAATGTGTCTGCATATTAATGTACTTGGTCTCCTGCGTGCAGACCAAAGTTGACCAATGTGGGGAGTGACAAAAGATACTCCCTTCTCCCCTCTGTTGCTCTAGAAAGCCCATCAATTATTTGATTCCAGTTAGCTGGAACACTGGATAATAGAACATTCTGCAATTCTAAACAAAGTTCATAAAGTGGAAAGAGCCTTGGAGACCAACACCAGCATCCTGAAGACATTTTCTTCAATGGTGCTGAGTAAAAAAGTGTTAGGGGAAAAAAATGAGGTCTGTAGCACAATATAACATATGAAAATAAAATATCCATACACAAAACAATACTTATAAAACTACAATGATATTCTTCACATTGAT
The DNA here is from genome assembly GCA_004023845.1 of Helogale parvula. NCBI lineage: Eukaryota > Metazoa > Chordata > Mammalia > Carnivora > Herpestidae > Helogale > Helogale parvula. The sequence continues at coordinate 43,606 of PJEM01007731.1, read as the reverse complement.
GTGGTTGCCTATTTGGAGTAAAGAGATGAGTGCAGGAAGGGGGGGAGGGGGGAGGGGGAGGAGAGGAGGGGGGAGGAGGAAACAGGGAGGGGAAAGAAAAAGGGAGTGGGGAGGGGGGAGGAGAAGGGGAGAGGAGGGGAAAAACTCGTAATGACAGCCAACTATGTCTCAAGGAGAATGAGTAACTCTATCCTCTAGAATGAAGTCACAAAACAAAAGGTAAGAGAGGAAGCAAGTCCTAGACTTGTGATTTCACTTTACAGATGGAGAAACCAAGGCTCAGAAGCATGCATTGTTTGGCTCTGAGGTTTCATGGCTATCAGTGGCAGAAACCAGGTATTTTGACTCCCAGTTCACTGCTCTTTCTACTACATCAAACTGCTGCACAAGTATTTACAGTACCTTGATTCTTGCCCTTCTAATGAGTAATTAATCCAGTTATAGTTACAAAAAGAGAGGTTGATCATTGCTGGTCCAACTCACACCTCCTCCTCTGAGAAGCTACCCCACGCTGCTGAGAGACAGTAGCTCTTCTGGCCACCAGACAATCTAGCCCTCCTCCTCTTGAGGTGGGCACCTGATGCAAGGGCAGCCTTTCCACAGTTAGGAGGAAGGGTGGACCACCATCCTGGTTTGTCGTGGACCAGAGGGTTCCCAGGAGGCAGGACTTTCAGTGCTAATTCCGGAAAAGTCCTGAACCAACTAGGATAAGTTGTTCGCTCAGGCAGAAGGGAACTGTGAGCTCGGGTTCAAAACCATACAATAGGCAATCAGGTTCTCAGAAACTGGGGAACTAAAGGACTGACGCTGTTGCCCGAAATAGAAGTGTCACGATATAGAAAGAGGGCGAGAATTGAAGAGCCGCCATGTTGATCACATGTAAACAAAACTTACGAGCAGAAACTATGGGCAAATAGAGGACGCTGACTGTATTTTAGGAAAATTGACTTTCAGTAGCTTTTTTCTTAAAAACCACCGTGGCCAATTGTAGATCCTTGTGAGACTCTTTCCAGATGCTTCTGTTTGCTGCTGCTGCTATTTCTGCTTTCATTGCCAAGGAAAGGGCTAGAGCAGACTTTTGTATTGAAACAAGTTCTCTCCAAATCATGCTGCTTATCTTCCAAATTGAAAAGAAATGAGCAAAATCTAGCACACTTAGAAATTTCAAGTTGGGAAACCCCAGAGCGACTCTTCCTGACTCCCACCTCTCATTTTTGGAGCTCAGGAAGCTGTTAATTGGTCAAAGCTGAGGTAGCAGACTGTTTTTCCAAAGAGAGCTGTGACAACAGTTCCCATTACTCACTCTTCTTACATTTTACTTTGACACCCTGTAGCTGCTGTGAATGTTGGCTGCTGATGGCTCACAGCTAACCCCAGTCCAGAGACTTGACTTTAGCCAGTGGGAGCCTTCTCTCCCAGAGGACTATGACCACCCAGGGGAGCCCCCCAGCCAAAGCCAAGCTGACACAGGAGTATAAAAGGCCAGCCTCATTGCTTCACAGAGGACCAATTCAGTAGCATGATTTTTGCCCAGTGCTTGGTAGGATCAGGCTGTCTCTCGTCTCCAGCTGAGGTCACATCCTTGCTGAATGTCCCCCCAACCTTGAACCTCTTTCTTCTTTCCTTGCTCCTTTTCCCCTGAAAGTACTTCCTTAACTTATCACATGAATAAGAATCCCCCACTCAAGGCTATTTCTGGGGATCCCAACCTAGGACACACTTCGGGGAAAGTAACAATTGTTTCCTTTGGATTGAAATCCATGTGTGATTTTTTGTGATTGCCTACTAGTTTCATTTAACAGCATTTATCGGCCACCCATGATATGCATAAAGTATGGAATAGGACCTGGTTTTACAGTAAAAAAAAAACTATAGTAGGGAGGACTTACCACTCACCACAAACTCTGCTCCAAGACAGAATTAAATATGAATGACAACAAAGTTAAAACATAATTCTACAATGTAGAGAAAGGAGTGCTTGATTTTGACTTGGAGAATCGGGAAAAAAATATACATGGGGAGGTGGCATTTCAACTGAGCCCCCAAAGGTGGTAGCACTTTGGTAGCTGGAAGGTGCAAGGAAGGACACTGCGAAGGTGGGAAAGGCATGAAAAGGCATGCATTCCCAGAGATGCGTGTCGTGTTCTCTACATACCTGAGAAGCAGTCTGTCTTCTACAGTAAATTGGATTATCTCTCTTCTGTCCAATATGTGTTAAGCAGATTTTTTTTTTAGGTTTAACTCTCAGGGAACAATATTACTTTGTCTTATTTGTGTATTTCTGGAAGGAAACCCTATTACAGCCCCAAGGATTGATAACCAAACGATTAGGTGTTATTTACAGCAGCCACCACAGCGACCTCCTAATGGTAAATGGCTACAGGAATGATGAGGCCTCGTTAGCCTTAAGTTAGCACCATCCGTGGAGGAGAAGCCCAGTCTGATGTCTACTCTACAGCAGCTGCCTCCAGGTAATCACTACCTGAGCCCCAGACCAAATCTACATGGCTTGGACATCTGCCTTTGAGCCTGTCGGCCATACCCCATGCGAGCAAGCCCCCTGCTGCAGCCGGCCCACAGCCAGTCCAGAACCATTTTGCCCCAAGGGGGAAGCCTCTTTTGTTTTCACACATGCATGGGTAATAGGTTGGTGCTTTGCACAAAGGAAGTCAATTTGTAAAATAAAATTTTACCTGCTCTGCAGGCTTTTCCCAACGAGAATGGATCCCAGTCAAGTTAGAAACATTTTTAAAGCAAGAAACTGCAAAGACCCTAAAGGAGGGTATTATCCGAGGAAAGTCGGTGATTCACCCAGAGGCACACTCCCAGTCTGCTTTGCCACAGAAGGGTCTGTGTGCATGGGTGACCTAACTGTCTCTCTCTCCATGAGTTTTCTTTTCTTTTTTTTTAATTTTTTTCTGTTTTTTATTTATTTTTGAGAGACAGAGAGAGACAAAACGAGCAGGGGAGGGTCAGAGAGAGAGGGAGACACAGAATCTGAAACAGGCTCCAGGCTCTGAGCTGTCAGCACAGAGCCCGACACTGGGCTCGAACCCACGAACTGAGCCAAAGCCAGATGCTCAACCGACTGAGCCACCTATGTGCCCCTCTCCATGAGTTTTCATGTGATCTTCCTTTATGTCCTTCTCCGCTTTGCTACATTTTTTTTAATGTTTATTTATTTCTGAGAGAGAGAGAGAGGGAGGGAGGGAGAGCGAGCATGAGCAGGGGAGGGGCAGAAAGAGAGGGAGACACAGAATCCAAGGCAGGCTCCAGGCTCTGAGCTGTCAGCACAGAGCCCAATGCGGGGCTTGAATCGGGTGAACTGCGAGATCATGACCTGAGCTGACGTAGGACGCCCAACTGACTGAGCCAACCAGGTGCCCACCCCCCACCCCCGCTCTGCTACTTTTTCTATGCCTTTCAGTCATTTCAAGGCATAACTTTATTCATCATCTGAGAATTCTCATATGTTTTTCTTTATTCCCTCCTCTTCTTTCGGACTTTCTTCCTGAATTAAATATGATTAAAAGTAGGTCAAGATCCACATCTACACAAAAGGAGGTTTAGGTTTTTTTGCTTTTCTTACTGAGGTATAATGACACACAACATTTTATTAATTTTCAAGTATACAACATAATGATTTGAATTTGTGAACGCTGCAAAACAATCAGCACAATAAGTGTCCTTAATATCCATCCCCGTATGTGGTTACAAATTATTTTCTTGTGATAGGAACTTTTTAGATTTACTCTTAGCAACTTTCAAATAAGCAGTACAGTGTTACCAACGAAGTCACTCAATTCCAAAGCTGTAAAAAGTACAATGCATAGTAGATAACTAGCTGGGTGATGCTGGTGTCTTACCCAATATTTCAAAGTACCCCGTATCTTTGCCGCAGCCTCCACCATCCCCCAACCGTTGCCTTCCCTCCATCTCAGAGAAGTCTCTTCGTGCTAAGCCCCTTTCCAATACCAGTGGGTTATGATCTTACCTCTTCCCTTAACTAGCCTGTCTCCCCCAGCTAGCCTCTCCCCTAACCTCTCCAGACACTAAAACCCTGTCCTTCCTTCCCTCCCTCATGCTGTCTTCCACAGCCGTCACACGATTGCCCCAACCTTCTCGAAAAATCATTTGCACCATGTGCCTCTATATCCTCCCTCCTGCGTAATCCCTACATTCTCCCCCCACCATCTGGCCCTGACCCCCAAAGGTACAGAGCCCCTCAATCCAGTGAACTTTCTACAGCCCTTAACTTCAGGGAGGGGGGGCCTCAGTAACATCTCCCACCATCTATGGCGCCTCCGCACCTGTGAAGGCACAGACTCTTCCGCTTGACATTTGGCTCGCCTCCTTCCCTGGCTCCTCCCCCTACTTGTGAAAGTCAGCTTTCCTGCGAGGGAGCTTCCAGATTTCTTACCCTTACCATCTCCAGGACCTCACGTGCCAAAGCCATGGGCACTGTCTTAGGGTAGGTCTAAAGGGAGGCATGTTTGTGCAAAAATGTAGCCTTTGGTAAGATGTGGGTAGTTTTATATAAGGTGCCCCTGTAAAGCAGGTTTTCGCTACTTAACAACCAGATCACGTGGGCCTCGTTTCCCCGGCCCCGTGCCCCGTGCATTTGTTGTGAGACTTTCAGGGAGCCCCGTGCAGGCTCAGAGAAGGTTCAACAAGGCAGGGGTGGGTAGCTTGTTAACCATTCACGGCCCTCCTACCAAGGCCAGCAGAGGAGCGGCCCGGCCCTGGTGCTCCTGCCCCAGCGAGCACAAGGAAGCCAGAAGGCAAACAGGTATTCCTCATGCTCTCTGTTGGGATTCTGCTCAAAAACAAGCGCTTAAAAGAATTCAGAGAAAATCATGACTCTCGCCCTGTTCTCATAAGTATCTCGGTCTAAGGAAAACTTGGAGACTTCAGAGTAAGCCATAACACCACAGCATTAGCTGCCCCCGCCCCGCACAGCCCCTGGCTGTTGTTGTTATGATTATTATTATGTAATGTTGGTGGGAAATGTTGAAAAGTCAGAAAAGTTGAAACTGCCGTGAAAATCTATACACCCTCCACTTTCTCAGCAATTACTACTATCTGCCAGGTTTGTTTCACCTCGCTGTATTTGTGTGCATTTTTTAAACAAATCTGTATGTTACTCAGTGCTCACCGCGATAAGTGTAGTCACCGTCTGTCACCGTGCAACCTTGTCACAGTATTGTCCACTGTATTCCCTATGCTGTGCTTTTCTTTTTTGTGCCTTATTTATTTTATACTGGAACTTATAATCCCCTTCACCTATTTCACCCACAGCCACACTCCTCTCCTCTCTGGCAACCACCAGTTTGGTCTCAGTATTTATTAGTCTGTTTTCTGTTTTGCTTGTTTTTGTTTTGTTTTGTTTTAGAATCCACATATAAGTGAAATCATATGGTATTTGTCTTTGTCTTTCTAACTGCTTTCGCTTAGCACTATACCCTTAAGTTCCATCCATGTTGCAAATAGCAAGATTTCATTCTTTCTCATGGCTGGATAATATTCCATTGTGTGTGTATACTATATCCTTATTATTTCCTCTATCGATGGACACTTGGGCTGCTTCCATATCTTGGCTATTGTATTTAATGCTACAATAATCATCTGTGTGTATATATCTTTTCAAATTAGTATTTTTATTTTCTCTGGGCAAATAGCCACTAGTGGAACGCCGGATCATGTGGTATTTCTATGTTTATTTTTTTGAGGAAACTCCATACAGTTTCTTCAGAGTGGCATATCAATTTGTATTCTCACCAACAGTGCATCAGGGTTCCTTTTCTTCTACATCTTCCCAGTGCTTCTTTCTTGACTTTGTTATACTAGCTATTCTGACTGGATAAGTCAGTATCTCATGTGGTTTTGATATGTATTTCCCTGATGAGTAATGTGGAGCGTCTTTGCATATGTATCTTGGCCATTTGGATGTCTTCTTTGAAAAGACGTCTATTCAAGCCCTCTGCCCATTTCTTTGTTGAATTATTTGGGTTTTTTGGTACAGAATTGTGTAAGTTCTGTACATATTTCAGAGTTAACACCTTATCAGATACGTCATTTGCAAATATCTTCTCCCCTTTAGTAGATTGCCTTTTCATTTTGTTCATGGCGCCCTTCACCGTACAGAAGTTTTTTATTTCGATATAGTTCCAATACCTTGCTTTTGTTTCCCTTGCCTGAGGAGACATCTCCATAAGTATGCTGCTCAGGAGATATCTCAGAGATTACTGCCTGTGGTTCCCTTTAGGGGTTTTATGATTTCAGGTCTTACATGTGGGTCTTTAATCCATTTTGAGTTTATTTTTGTGGAAGATGTAAGAAAGTGGTAATATTTTTGTTCATATAGAACCATTGGAATGTAAGTGGTAGACATGATATTTCAGCCCTAAATATTTCAGCTAAGAATGCTTCTAAGAATAAGGACATGCTTCTCTCCAATCACAACAACATGATCACATCTAATAAGTATAACAATCACTCTGTAATATTATCTGAGAGCTGTGCCCTAATCAAAATTTCCCAATCATCCTAAGAATCTTTTTTAATTTTATTTTTTTAATAATTTATTGTCAAGTTAGTTTCCATATAACACCCAGTGCTCTTCCCCACAAGTGCCCTCCTCCATGTCCATCACTCCCCTGCCCCACCCCCCCCTTCAGCCCTCAGTTTTCAGTATTCAATAGTCTCTCATGATTTGCCTCCCACCCCCTCCCTAACTCTTTCTTCCCCTTTCCCTTCCCCATGGTCCTCTGTTAAGGTTCTCCTGTTAGACTTATGAGTGAAAATATATGGTATCTGTCCTTCTCTGCCTGACTTATTTCACGTAGCATGACACCCTCAAGGTCCATCTACGATGCTACACATGGCCAGATTTCATTCTTTCTCATTGCCATGTAGTATTCCATTGTATATATAAACCATGTCTCCTTGATCCATTCATCAGGTGATGGACATTTAGGCCCTTTCCATGATTTGGCTATTGTTGAAAGTGCTGCTGTGAACTTTGGGGTACATGTGCCCCTATGCATCAGCACTTCTGTATCCCTTGGGTAAATCCCTAGCAGGGCTATTGCTGGGTCATAGGGGAGTTCTATTGTTAATTTTTTGAGGAACCGCCACACTGTTTTCCAGAGTGGCTGCACCAGTTGACATTCCCACCAAGAGTATAGGAGGGTGCGCGTTTCTCCACATCCTCGCCAGCTTCTTTAGTCTCTTGATTTGTTCATTTTAGCCCCTCTGTCTGGCATGAGGTGGTATCTCAGTGTGGTTTTGATTTGTATTTCCCTGATGATGAGTGACGCAGAGCATCGTCTCATGTGTCTGTTGGCCATCTGGATGTCCTCCTTGGAGAAGTGTCTATTCATATCTTCTGTCCATTTCTTCACTGGATTATTCATTTTTCAGGTGTGGCGTTTGGTGAGTTCCTGGTAGATTTTGGATACTAGCCCTTTATCTGATATGTCATTTGCAACTATCTTTTCCCATTCTCTCAGTTAACTATTAGTTTTCTTGATTGTTTCCTTTGCTGTGCAGAAGCTTTTTATCTTGATGAGGTCCCAATAGTTCATTTTTGCTCTTGATTCCCTTGCTTGTGGGGATGTGTTGAGTAGGAAATTGCTGCAGTTGAGGTTAAGGAGGCTGTTTCCTGCTTTCTGCTCTAGGGTTTTGATGGTTTCCTGTCTCACATTCAGGTCCTTCATCCGTTTTGAGTTTATTTTTGTGTAAGAAAGTTGTGTAGTTTCATTCTTCTGCATGTTACTGTCCAGTTCTCCCAGCTCCATCGGTCTATGTGTGTGTTTTTGTTCCAATACCATACAATCTTGATGATGACAGCTTTGTAGTAGAGGCTAAAGTCTGGGATTGTGATGCCTCCCATTTTGGTTTTCTTCTTCAATATTATTTTGGCTATTCAGGGTCTTTTGTGGTTCCTTAGGAATTTTACAGTAGTTTGTTCTAGCTTTGAGAAGAATGCTGGTGCAATTTTGATTGGGATTGCATTGAACGTGTAGGTTGCTTTGGGTAATAATGACATTTTGACAATGTTTATTCTTCTGATCCATGAGCATGGAATGTTTTTCCACTTCTTTGTGTCTTCCTCAGTTTCCTTTGTATGTTTTCTATAGTTTTCATCATACAGATCTTTTATATCTTTTGTTAGGTTTATTCCTAGATATTTTATGATTTTTCGGGCAATTGTAAATGGGATAAGTTTCTTGATTTCTCTTTCCCTTGCTTCATTATTTGTGTATAAAAATGCAACCAATTTCAGTGTGTTGATTTTGCACCCTACGACTTTCCTGGATTCATGTATCAGTTCTAGTAGGTTTCTGGTGAAGTCTGTCAGGTTTTGGATGTAGAGTATCATGTCATCTGTGAAAAGTGAAAGTTTGACTTCATCTTTGCCAATTCTGATGCCTTTTATTTCCTTTTGTTGTCTGATTGCTGATGCTAGGACTTCCAGCACTATGTTAAACAGCAGTGGTGAGGGTGGACACCCCTGTCGTGTTTCTGATCTCAGGGGGATATATCTCGGTTCTTCCCCATTGCGGATGATATTAGCTGTGGGCTTTTCATAAATGGCTTTAATGATGTTTAAGTAAGTTCCTTCTATCCCAACTTTCTCAAGAGTCTTTATTAAGAAAGGATGCTGTGTTTTGTCAAATGCTTTTTCTACATTTATTGACAGGATCATATGGTTTTTATCTTTCTTTTATTAAGGTGATGTATTAAATTGATGCATTTGTGAATATTGAACCAGCCCTGTAACCCAGGAATGAATCCCACTTGGTCATGGTGGATAATTCTTTTTATATGCTGTTGAATTGATTTGCAAGTATCTTGTTGAGGATTTTTGCATCTGTATTCATCAAGAATATTGGCCTGTAATTCTCCTTTCCCCCCCCCCCCCAGGTCTCTATCTGGTTTGGGATTCAAAGTGATGCTGGCTTTGTAGAATGAGTGTGGAAGTTTTCCTTCTATTTCTATTTTTTGGAATGGCTTTAGAAGAATGGGTATTAACTCTGATTTAAATGTCTGGTAGAGGGGCGCCTGGGTGGCTCAGTCAGTTGAGCATCTGTCTTTGGCTCAGGTCATGATCTCACGGTTTGTGGGTTCGAGCCCCATGTCGGGCTCTGTGCTGACAGCTAGCTCAGAGCCTGGAGCCTGCTTCAGATTCTGTGTCTCCCTCTCTCTCTGACCCTTCCCTGCTCACGCTGTCTCTCTGTCTCTCAAAAATAAAAGAAAAGAAAAGAAAACATAAATGTCTGGTAGAATTATCCAGGGAAGCCATCTGGCCCAGGGTTCTTATTTATTGGAAGATTTTTGATAACTGATTCAATTTCTTCACTGGCTATGGGTCTATTCAGATTTTCTATCTCTTCCTGTTTGAATTTTGGTAGTGCATGTGTGTTTAGGAATTTGTCCATTTCTAGAGGTTGTCCAGTTTGTTGGCATATAATTTTGTATAGTATTCCCTGATGATTGCTTGTATTTCTGAGGGATTGGTTGTAATAAATCCATTTTCGTTCATGATTTAGTCTATATGGGTGCTCCCCTTTTTTCTTTCTGAGGAGTCTAGCTAGAGGTTTATCAATTTTGTTTATTTTTTCAAAAAACCAACTCTTGGTTTCACTGATCTGCTCAACTGTTTGTTTGTTTTTTTTTTTTTTTTGGATTCTGTATTGTTTATTTCTGCCCTGATCTTTATTATTTCTGTTCTTCTGCGGGGCTTGGGGTGTTTGTGCTGCTCTCCTTCCAGTTCCAGTAGGTGCTCTGTTAGATTTTGAATTTATGCTTTTGCTAGTTTGTTGAAATAGGCCTGGATTGCAATATACTTTCTTCTTAGGACTGCCTTTGCTGTGTCCCAGAGAACTTGGATTGTTGTATTTTCATTTTCATTTGTTTCCATATATTTTTAAATTTCTTCTCTAATTGCCTGATTGGCCCAATCACTCTTTAGTAGGGCGATTTTTAACTTCCATATTTTTGGAGGTTTTCCAGACTTTTTCCCGTGATTGACTTCAAGATTCATAGCATTGTAATCTGAAAGTGTGCATGGTATGAGCTCAATTTGTTTATATTTATGGAGGGCTGCTTTATGTCCCAGTATGTGATCTGTCTTGGAGAATGTGCCATGCACACTTGAGAAGAAGGTGAATTCCCTAGCCTCAGGATGTAGAGTTTTAAATATATCTGTCAAATCCATCTGGTCCAATGTGTCGTTCAGGTCCATTGTTTCTTTAATGACTTTCTCTCTGGTTGAACTATCCATTGCTGTAAGTGGAGTATTAAAATCCCCTGCAATTAGCATATTCTTATCAATAAGATTGTTTCTATTTGTAATTAATTGTTTTATATACTTGGGTGCTCCCAATTTGGTGCATAGATGTTTATAATTGTTAGCTCTTCTTAATGGAGAGACACTGTAATTATTATATAATGTCCTTCTCCATCTTTTGTTACTTCCTTTACTTTAAAGTCCAGTTTGTCTGATATAAGTATTGTTAGTCCAGCTCTCTTTTGACTTCCCATTGCATGATAGATATTTCTTCATCCCGTTACTTTCGATCTGAAGGTGTCTTTAGGTCTAAAATGAGTCTCTTGTAGAAGCAAATAGATGGATTTTGTTTTTTTACCCATTTTGCTAACCCTGTGTTGTTTGATTGAAGCATTTAGTCCATTTACATTCAGTGTTATTATTGAAAAATATGGGTTTAAATTCAGTGTTCTCTGTAGGGTTCATGCTTGTATTGGTGTCTCTGGTACCTTGTGTTCCTTGCAACATTTCCCTCATAGAGTCCCCCTTAGGATTTCTTGTAGGGCTGGTTTGGTGGTGATGAAGTCTCTCAATTTTTGTTTATTTGGGAAAACTTTTATCTCTCCTTCTATTTTGAATGACAGGCTTGCTGGATAAAGGATTCTTGGCTGCATGTTTTTTCTGTTCATCACATTGAAGATTTCCTGCCATTCCTTTCTGGCCTGCCAAGTTCCAGTAGATAGGTCTGTAACTACTCTGATAAGTTTCCGTTTGTATGTTAGGGACCTTTCATTCCTAGCTGCTTTCAGAATTCTCTCTTTATCCTTATATTTTTCAGTTTCACTATGATATATTGTGCCAAAGGTCGATTCAAGTTACATCTGAGGGGAGTTCTCTGTGCCTCTTGAATTTCACTGTCTATTTCCTTCCCCAAATTGGGGAAGTTCTCCACTATAATTTGATCAAGCACCCCTTCAGGACCTTTTTCTCCTTCTTCTTCTTCAGGAATTCCTATGACAGGGATATTGTTTTGCTTGATTGTATCACTCAGGTCTCGAATTCTCCTCTCATGCTCCCAGATTAATTTCTCTCTCTTTTTCTTGGCTTCCTCTTTTTCTATAACTATGTCTTCTAATTCACCTATTCTCCTCTTTGCCTCTTCATTCTGTGCTGTGGCCACCTCCATTTTATTATATACCTCATTTATAACATTTTTTAACTAGTCACAGCTATTTTGAAGGTCCCTAGTTTTTGTATCAATAGCTTCTCTGATGACTTTCATGCCTTTTTCAAGCCCAGCGATTAATTTTATGACAATTGTTCTAAATTCTTGCTCAGTTATGTTGCTTATATCTGTTTTGAGCAGTTCTGTGACTATGACTTCTTCCTGAAATTTCTTTAGAGGAGAGGTCTTCCATTTCATCATTTTGGCTGGCTTTCTGTCTCTTGTCAGTTTTAAAGGCTCGTTATGCACTGTGCACCTGTTAGTATTGCTATATTAAAGGAGGCTTATTGACTGTCCAGGGCCTGTCCATTCAGGAAGTGTTCTTTTACTGGTGTCTCTCAGTTTCTCTTGTTGTGCCTTTGGTTATTTTATTTCCCTACTCATTGATATTTGGGACTCTCCACCATGTGTACTTTGGCTTGTATCTTGAAGTATCCCTGAAAAGGAAAACAGACCGACAAACACACAGGGAACAAAAGCACACAAAGGCACAGACAAAAAAAACAAGTAAACCAAAAGGGGATAGGAAAAAAAAAAAGAAAAAATAGAATAGAAAAGGAGAGGGGGAAAAAAACAACAAAAGACAAAGGACAGTCTAAAAGGTAAAACCAGCAAAGGGGAGAGATAAGAATGAGATAAGGGAAATTATATCTGATTAGCAAGAATTGATCTAATCACGGCAATGCATCATTATTGGACTTTCCCGGGCTGGGGGCAGGCGAGGTTGGTGTAGGTAGGTCTCACCTCCATTACAGGTCCTGCTGGCTGCTCCCCAGGCTCTGCCTCAGTGGTTGTGGGAGAAGAATGGTGGCACCCCAGTCCCTTCTTCAACCAAGCGTTGCAAGCCACTCTTTTGGGTCTGATCTCCCTCTGCCGTAGGTGGGCCAAGTTGTATTTTCCAAGCCCCGCCCCGTTTCCAAATCCTAGTCCACGCACTTTAATGCTACAGCGGAGATGAGATGTACTCCTGCAGGTGGTCGGATTCCTAGCCAGGATGGAGCAGAGGGAGTCAGCGAGCAGTTTCTCCTGGCTCGCCTGGAATTGGTGCACCAAGCCTAAGAAAAACATGCCAGCTAAAGGGGACGGATCTCTCTCCCTGCACCCTGTGGTAATAGATGGGATGATAGTATCCCTTTCAGTCCCTCGCCAAGGTTTTTCTCTTCTCTAGAAACAGTGCTATGAGCATTTTCAGCTTCTCTTCCTCTTCCCTTCATCTCTCTGCGACTCTGTGCTGGAGTGGGGGGTGGCTCCCTCCCCTCCAAACCAGGCCGTTTTTATTTCCCCAGTTGGCACTAACTCAGGCACCTATGAGGCTGTCTTCTTTGTGGACTCTGTGTTTTCCTCTCACTCTTGCTGATCAGAGCATTGTGGCTTCAGTCCTTAGTTTGATAGATGCAGGCGGGTGAAAATCACAGAGCTCCCTACTTCTCAGCCATCTTGCCCCTCCTCCCCTAAGAATCTTTATAGCTTTGTTTTCACCAAATCAGAATTCAGCTGAGATTCACACATTACGTTTTGTAATTTCTTTTTAGTGTATTTTTTATTGATGTAAAATTAACATAATGTTGATGCATCCATTTTAAGTGTGCAGTTTGATGAGTTCTGTTATATATATATTTGAAATATATATAGGGGCACCTGGGTAGCTCAGTCAGTTAAGTGTCCAACTCTTGGTTCCAGCTCAGGTCATGATCTCACATTTCATGAGATCCAGCCATGCATTGGTCTAGGTGATGTTAGTGCAGAGCCTGCTTGAGATTTCTTTCTCTCTCTCTCTCTCTGCTCCTCCCCTGCTCGTGCACATGCACATGTGTGCTCTCTCACTCCCCCTCTCAAAATAAATAAAAAATATTTTAAAAAGAAATAAACACACATACATACACACACACACACCTACCTTTACAGCATCCACTCCAATCAAAATGTAGAAAATGTTCCCTTAGGCCATCTTTGCAACCAATCACCCATTTCCCACCCTCTACCCCAGGCAACCACTGATCTGATTTTTATTACTGTAGATAGCTTTGCCTGGTCAAGAACTTCAGAAGTCCAGTAATACAGCTTATATCTTTTTCTATCTGGCTTTTTTTGCCCAGCATAATATTTTTGAAATTCACCATACAGTTGTATAGATGAGTAGTTTGTTTCTTTTAGTTGCAGAGTAATATTCCATTATATGAATATACCAGTTGGCTTATCCATCCACCCATTAATGAACATCTGGATTATTTTCAGTTTTAAACTATTACGATTAAGCTACAATGAATATTCATGTATAAGTATTTTTGTGGACCTATGGTTTCATTTCTCTTGGGTAAAAATCTAGAAGTAGAACTGCTGGATCACATAGTTAATGTCTGCCTAACTTTATAAGAAACTGCCAAAGTGTTTCCCGAAGTTTTTAAACATTTTACGCTCTTACCAGGAACATAGGAAAGGTGTAGTTTCCCTCCATCCTCACCAGTACTTAATATTATCAATCATTTGCTTTTTGCCATTTTATTGGGTGTGTAGTGATTTCTCAGTGTGGTTTAATTTGTATGTCCCGGATAGCTAGAAAAGCTGGACATCTTTCCATGTGTTTATTGCTCATGTATATAGTACAGCTGACTCTTGAACCACATAAGTTTGAAGTGTGCAGATCCACTTCAAAGTAAGATTTCTTACATTTACAGTACTGTAAATGCATTTTCTCTTATGATTTTTTTAACATTTTCTTTTCTCTAGCTTACTGTATTATAAGAAAACCATATAAAATACATATAACATAAAATATGTGTGACTTGGCTGTTAATATTACTGGTTAAAGCTGCCAGTCAACACCAATACGCTATCATAGTTACGTTTTGGTGGAGTCAAAAGCTTGGCACAGATTTTTGACCACACAGGGGATGGCACCCCAGCCCATGTTGTTCAAGGTCAGCTGTATATTCTTTTTGTGTGGTCTGTCTGTTAAAATATTTGCCCTTTAAAAGTTGGGTTATTTGTTATTGATGCACCTATGAATTTTTGCCAGGTTTATTGATTATTTTGTTGTTGTTATTTGAGAGAGAGCGAGCGAGCAAGCAAGTGTGAGCTGGGGAGAGGGACAGAAAGGGAGACAGAATCTCAAGCTGGCTCCATACCCAGCGTGGAGCCCAATGCAGGGCTTGAACTCACAACTACGAGATCATGACCTGAGCCAAAATCAAGAGTCAGACTCAATAAACTGAGCCACCCAGGAACCCCAGTTTTATGCATTATTTTTTCTTCCAAAGACTTGACTTTTCATTTTCTTAATGGTGTGTTTTGAGGAGTTTAATTTATCAATATTTTCTTTTAAGATTGGTGCTTTTTTTCTATCCTGTCTAAGGAATTTTTGCCTACCCCAAGATTAGAAAAATTTTCTTTGTTTTTTTCACAAAATGTTTTAGTTTTAGCTTTTACATGTAGCCCTAGAATCCATTTAATTTTAAATATAGTGCGAGACAGGAGTTAGGATTTTTTTCATACATATATCCATATGTTCTAGCACTATTTGTTGAAAAGAATATATTTTTCCCATTGGATTAATTTAAAAAAGTAAATTGGGGGACACCTTTGTGGTTTAGTCTATTGAGCATCTGGCTCTTGACTTTAGCCCTGGCCATGATCCAGGTCATGGGATTGAGCCCCATGTCAGGATCCATGCTAAGCATGGAGCCTGCTTCAGATTCTCTTTTTCTCCCTCTGTTCCTCTCCCCCACTAATGTTCTCTCTCTCTCTCTCTCTCTCTCTCTCTCTCTCTCTCTCTCACACACACACACACACACACACACACACACACACACACAGAAAATTTTAAATAAGTAAGTTGACCATTGATATATGGATTAACTTCTGGACTCTAGCTCTTTGTCTATGCTGTCAATATCACAACAATTACCAAGATGTTATGGTGGCTCTTGAAATCAGTGTGTAAGCACCCCACATTTGTTCTTTTCCAAAATTACTTTAAGTCTTCTGGCCCTTTATATTTTCATATAAATTTTATAATAAGCTTCCCATTTTTTAGTTTTTAAAATGCCTGATAAGATTGTAATTGGGTTTGGGATACCTGGGTGACTCAGTTGGTTAAGCATCCGGCCTCAGCTCAGGTCATGATCTCATGGTCTGTGGGTTTGGGCCCCATGTCAGGCTCTGTGCTGAGCCTAGAGCCTGCTTCAGATTCTGTGTCTCCCTCTCTCTCGGCTCCTCCCCTGTTCGCACTCTGTCTCTCTCTCAAAAATAAAAAATAAACATAAAAACATTAAAAAAATATTGTAATTGGGGTTGCTTTGAATTTATAAATCAATGGGGAGAATGGACACTTTACCAACACTGAGTCTTTGAGTCTCTAAACATTGAAAATCTGTCTATTTAACTAGAGCTTGTTCAATTTCAACAGTGTTTTGCTGTTTTCAGTACACTGTGCGTGCGTGTGTGCGTGTGTATACACATATATGCATTTGTCTGAAACATTAATTTTTTGACATAGTAAATAATTTCTCATTTCCCATTTGTGCTGAAATGCAAACATACAGTTGCTTACTGTGTATTGACCTTGTGTTTTCCATCCTTACTGGATTCACTTTTTGGTTTTAGTAGCTTTTTTGTGAAATTATGAGGATTTTTTATGGTCACAACCATGTTTTACTTGTTCCTTTCCAATGTGTATGCTTTTTCTTCCCTTGCCTGTTTGTACTGGCTAGGACCACAGCAGAATGTTCATGAGAAATGGTGAGGAAAATTTCTTTCCTTGTTTCTGATCTTAGGGAGGAAATAGTCATTTACCAAAAAGTTTATTATAGAAAAAGAGAAAGATTCAGAAAAAAATCATTTTACAAAATTCAAAAAAAATCCATTCATGATTAAAGTTCTTGGTAAACTTGGAATAAAAAGTCAAAGGTATCTATCCTTGTTGTCTTCTTTAAAGATTGTTAAGTTTTGTTTTCATGGATACTTAGTTTATACGTGGATTAACTTGATTCTTTGAAGGCTTTTTTTTTTTTTTAACGTTTTACTTTATTTTTTGAGTGACAGACAGAGACAGACTGCAAGCACAGGAGGGGCAGAGAGAGAGGGAGACACAGAATCCGAAGCAGGCTCCAGGCTCTGAGCTGTCAGCACAGAGCCTGACGCAGGGTTCAAACACATGAACCACCGTGACATCACAGCCTGACCTGAAATCAGACGCTTAACTGACTGAGCCACCCAGGCGCCCCAAAGACTTACTTTTAAGCTTCTTTCTAGATCTAGAGTAGTTAGTTCTAATTCTGAGGTGTGGCCTTTTTGATAATCTACTCAAAGTCCTAGGTGTTCCCTGAGGCCTTTCCAGTCTGGCGGGTCCAAACCCAAGCATCTCCCAACTCTGTGTGAGCTCCAAGGGTTGTTATGTTTACACTCCACAGTGCCCTTTCTTTCCTGGAGAGTGGCTTTTTGGCCAAGCTTGTGGCATCTCCCCAGACACATGCTCAGCTTGGTATTTAGCCAAAGACTCGGAGAGAACCCCATCGCTTGAAACTCTTTTCTCTGATTAGTTTCTTCCTCAAAAACATTCTGCTGTGGAAATTCCAGCTGCCTCAGCACCCCCCCCCCCACTCCAATTATCCGTCTTGTCAGCTCTGTGAGAACGCCACATGCTGTTTGTGTCCCCTCCCTGGGCTGGGAAATGCACGTACCTTTGGTAGAAAGCCTGGATGATCGTAGGCTCACCTTGTTTGTTTCCTTTCTCTCAGAAAGTCCAGCCCTGTGCTGCCAATTATTTCACGTCTGAAAACAATTATTTAATATGTCTCGTCTGGTGCTCTCATTGTCTATGGCAGAGTGGCTGGCCAGTACTACTTACTCTGTCATTGGTAGAAGGAGAAGTCAGTGGTCTCTTAATTTAGAACAGGGGTCAGCTAACTTTTTCTGAAAGGGCAGGATAGTAAACACTTCAGGTTTGTAGGCCACACTGTTTCTGTTGCAGTCACTCAACTATGTCACTAGCACAAAAGCAGCCACACATGCTACGGAAGCTAATACAAACATGACAGCGTTTCAGTAAAATTTTATTTACAGAAATAGAAAACTCACCTGCAGATCATAGTTTGGCAACCTTTGATCTAGAACAGTACCGTGGCCAGATTTTTCCCCAGTGACATAGACTCTTTCAGGTGTCCAAGCCAGCCTTCTTACTGAATTCACTAAGTTCTGGGTTCATGTAGTTCTTTTCTCAAGGTCTTGTGCGATACATTCCTTCACCCCCTGTATTTTCTATAAGTTGTTAATAATTAGGTCAAGAAGCTTCATGACAGGGGCGCCTGGGTGGCTCAGTTGGTTGAGCGTCCGGCTTTGGCTCAGGTCATGATCTCACGGTTTGTGGGTTCAAGCCCTGCATCAGGCTCTGTGCTAACTGCTAGCTCAGGGCCTGGAGCCTGCTTCGGATTCTGTGCCTCCCTCTCTCTTTGACCCTCCCCTGCTTGCACTGTCTCTCTCTCTCTCTCTCTCTCAAAAATAAGTAAAAGACATTAAAATTTTTTAAACTTCACGACAGTCAGGTTAAATGTTCTTTTGGCAAGAATTTTGTCTCAAGTTATGTTGGGAATATTAACTTTTAAAAAAGCATCGCCAAAATCAGTGCAACAAATGGTGCTTCGATCATGGATGAATTCATCCACTCTCCCATTTGTCATCCATCCATCAGGGATCTGTGGTGGGCACACCCTTTGCCATGTGTATCTCTGAGTGCCCTCAAGGGCCCAGAGATGTGGTCCAGCCTGCCCTCAGTGGGGTGGGGCAAGCCTGGTGGGTAACACAAGAGCACAGAGCTAAAAGGCCAGTGCCTCTCTCTGTCTTTCTAGGCCAGGGCCAAGGGGCTCACTTGATTAGACGTAGCTGTAAAACTACAAATTCACCAGACCTTCAGACTCCATGAAATAGGAAGAATCTTTTGGTGAGGTCCAAATCCTCCTTTTTTAACCAGTTCCACTGTTAAAAATAGAAGGTAGATGTGATGAAAGTCACTTCCTAAGGGGTGGGGAGCCATCCAGCTGAGAGGTAGCTGCATTTCCTGGGACTTGCTCCGGGTCTATCAGCAAGGCAGACCTACCTTATCGCCCAGGGGCCAGGCAGCCCTTCATGTATGGAGGAAAAGCCTCTTGGCCTCAGGGACGGTGGTGATTTAAAAATATGTCCACAGATTCTTTGAGACATCTCCCTGGAAAAGGTGGAAATCAATTACTGTCTCCCTGAGTGTGGGCCGGCCCCAGTGACTTGCTTCTGACCAACAGAATGGGGCAGACATGCTGTTGTTTGATGTCAAGAAAAGATCCTGCAAAGCACTGCAGCTTCCTCCGGGCTTTCTCTGCAACCTCTTGCTCTGAGGGGAGCCAGGCTGTGGCTGTCCCCAGGGAGAGGAACTGAGTCCTCCTGCCCACAGCCAGCATCAGCCCTGTGGGAGACCATCTCGGAGGTGGGCTCCAGCCCCTGTCAAGTCAAGCCAGAAGCCTGTGGCCCTGGCTAACCTCTTGTCCGCAACCTCATGAGTGACCACCATCCCGAACGACTCAGCTGAACTGCTCCTGAATTTCTGACCCCCCGAAACACGGGAAGACAATATATTTTTACTGCTGTTGTAAGCTTGTTGTTCTGGAGTGGTTTGTCGTGCGGCGACAGGTAACTGTGACAGGGGCTCTGCAAACAGTTCGGGCCTGCTCCTGAAATGGCACCCGGGAGCCCATCTGCCGCTCAGTCGAGACCGCCAGCTTGAAAACAGCCCCGTGCAGGGCTGTGGACGCGCTCCTGTTCCACACGTGTGTCTTCTCAACCGGCTGCTGACCTCACAGGGAGGGTCCCAGGCAGAAACCCACACTGAGCTTCCACAGAATCGGGAGTTGGGACATCCAACCCCACCGCCCTGTGTGAACTATGTTTGGAGATGACGCCATTGCCCCTTCCTTACCCACAGAGTGTTCTTTGGAGACTTCTGTCTGAATGGGAGGCAGCTGGGCAGCCCCACTTCTGGCAGGCGAACAGCTTTTCTAAATGTGGAGCCAACAATGCACACGGGTAAAACCAGCACCTTTCTCTCATTAACACCATGTTCTAACAGAACCAGCTGACTAGCCATGCTTTTGAAAAATAATGAAACAATGCTTTGGTGCCAAATTACTCCAGTCAACTCAACAGGGCCTGTGAGAAAAGGTTAACGTGTAAGTGGCCACCAACACTTTTCATTCCGCGTGAGTTTGGGAATGAGGGAGCCGAGTACAGTACAAACGATGACTCGTGGTTGGTGGAGTTTATATCTGACATCTCTCTGGAAGGTTAAGAGTGAAAAGGGACTTTGCTTGCATCAACAGAGATTTGAGCTAAAAAAAAAAAAAATGTTTTCCATTAGACTACAACCCAGGAAGTAATGGGCCAAGTATGGAAATAATTCACAGAAAAGAATATTCAAAAGGTTTTTAATATATGAAAAGATTCCCGTTTCACTCACAAGGCAATGTAAATTAAAGCTGCCCTGAAATCCGATCTCTCACCTATCAGATTGGCAGAAATCCAAACGTTGGATTTGGATAACACATTCTGTTGTTGACGTGGTATGGAAATAGGCGCCTGTGTATGTTGCCAATTAGAGTATAAAATGGCACACGCCTCATGAAGGAAGACGTGGCAGTATCTAACACAATGACCTGTGCATTTACCACTGAGAGTGGCAGAGCCCCTCGAGGCTGGCACTGAAGACATACCTTCTCTAGTCACAAACAATGTAAGCACAAGGTTGTTCACTGTGATGTTATTTATAATATTAAAAGATTAGAGGGGCACCTGGTGGCTCAGTCGGTTAAGCTCAGCTCAGGTCATGATCTCACAGTTTGTGGGTTTGAGCTCCACATCGGGCTCTGTGTTGACAGCTCAGAGCCTGGAGTCTGCTTCAGATTCTGTGTCTCCCTCTCTCTCTGCCCCTCCCCTGCTTATGTGCTATCTCTCTCTGTCTCTCAAATATAATAAATAAACGTAAAAAAAAGAAAAAACTAACCTCAAATGTCAATGGGGATAAATGACCCAAATTGTGTATCAAATTGGTGATACACAGAAAAACAATTACTTAAGTGACTTCCAGTGTACTTCTCTAAGTTTACATTTGTGCTTAAGGATATATATTTTAAGGATTTAAAACAACTTCAAAAATCTTTTACTTTACTCAGTAGTCTCATTAATAGTAATACTGAGTTACATTGCAACGGGAGAAAGAATCCCAAGGCCAGTACCTACTATGGAGAGAGGAGATGCTTGTAGGAGCTGGACTGATTCTCGTTCCCTTCTGGAGCTGAAGGGCACCACTGTAATGGGCCAGGGCAGGAACGGAGCAGCGACCAGCCGATGGCCACATAGAACCGGCCATCAAGGTCCTTTCTCAGTGCACGGTCGTGAAGGGCACAGGCCTCTGGAGGACATCAGGCTCTGCCAGACTGCCCCGTTGGGACCTGCGATGACTTGTTACTGCTCGCAGGGCGGCAGGGAGCAGGCACAGCAGGCAAGCAGCTTGGCCTGGCCTAGCACCTGTCAGACCTGGGCTTCTGTCCCAACCCCGCAGGTCCCCAGGAGAGAGCAGCAACTTTACTGCCTGAGCACCACGAGGGAGGAGGAAAGCTTCAGAGTCTGAGAAGAGAATCGTGGAGGAAAGTTGGTGTCTACAGACCTTTAAATAAGTGTCTGATGAGTGGTTTGGGACACAACAGCGGTGGTGGCTCATCTACACTCCTCCTCCCTCACCACCCTGTTGAACTTCTGGCCCCTTCAGGCCCAAGCAGCCTCCAGAAAGCAGACAGAGTGGTTAAGTCACTCCTGGCACTGATCCATCTCAGCCCTGGCAGGACAGGGGCTCGGGCACGGGCACTCCCCTGCATGAGGTGGAGGACAGATGCCCCTTTCAAGCAGTCACAGGCTTCACCCAGCTGGAATCGCCCCCATCCCTGCAAAGCAGCTCCTACTGGGGAAGGCTGCACACAAGCCTTCCACTCCGTTCTTGTCGAGGCCCTCAGGCTGGTGGCAGCATGCATGATGCTCCAGGAATCCAAGCTATGCAGGATCCCAGGAGCACTCGTGGCATGAAGCAGACCGACCACACCTGGTTCCCCACCAACAGTCAGAGGACATTTCCCCCTCCAGCCTGTCCACCACCCCCACAGCATTCTTCCCGACATGTCTCTTCTTTGGAGAGGTTCCTACAGCAGAGGCTGGAGGATCCAGGTGGCCTGTGTCCGGCGTGGCAGCAGGGCTGAGCCCAGCCCCCTACACTGTCTGGGGAGCTCTCCCATTGGAGGCCGGGGGCCACTAAGAGGAAGGAAGACTCATACTGTTCTCATACAGTCTCCCACTTGGACATTCTTGAGTATTTTCCATTTCAACCTGACTACCTATGTCCTCCGCTCTGCCTCATCTTGACAGACATCGTTGATGCTTCCAACTGGGCACCCAGCGGTGCTGACTTCTTCCAACACAAATAAGCAAAGATAAATCCATGCCTTCCCTAACAAATTAGTGCAAGCTCCGCCAGTCTGGAAATACAGGAAGACTTCCCCCATGAAAGAAGCATGAGCCTCTGACTTTGTCTCTGCACACTTTTGGGGCTGTCTCTTGAGTCACGGTCAGAGCTGCCTAGAAGGCTAGGTTACGGAGACCATGTGAAGCCCCCATCGACACTGGGGGCTGGTGGCAAAACCACATCCTTCCCTTTTAGGACCCACAGTGTGGGTCAGGCTGTATAAACAGGACTCTCTGGAAGGCGTAGAAGTCACAAATGGCTCATAATCTCAGATAATCCACCCCACAAGTATTGCGTCTGTAGGTTCTGTCGTCCCCACCTGCAGGGTTTCCCAGATCCCTAGATGATAGAGCTTACTCCCCTGGAGATTTGCGTTTATTGGCCCAGTCTGGAATGGAAACCGGGCATTAACTTTTTTAGTAGCTATAGCGGTTCTTATCCGTGTGGATCTTCCTAGATCCCACCAGACTACCGTGTCTCTTCCGCCTGCCTCAGCCCACCTTCCAAGGTTCCCTTTCTCCCACTAGATCCATTTCTCTCCTGTGACCCACCCTGGAATGATGTGCTCCTTCAGGAAACATCCACCACCTGCATGGTGACAGGCCTTTGCCCAGCAACCAAATCAGAAGGCCAATGGTCACATGACACAGTCACAGGACACATGTCCCAGGGGCCTCACCCCACCCCACTGCAGCCTCTCCGGTATAAATTGCACGAGCACATCCTTGCTTCCCCCCCTCAGCTCTCATCCTCTGAAAACCTGCTTCCCATGGCCGGCCTGCCTGCCACCTTCCTTCTTAGTCTGTCAACTGAATAGCAAAGGGACCTCACCTAGTCCAAGATCTGCTTTAGTTTCCGTTGAGTTGGCTGATTGGGTTAGTCCACTCCGCTGACCCCGGGAGAGGACCAAGAACCCACGAGAAGAGGTTTCCGTGGCATGAGGGCAGCGCGGAAACACAGCGCACCTCGTGTGGACTGTCCCACCTGAGCTCGCAGACCCCGTCACTGCTCTCCAGACACTGACACCACAGGAGGGAAATCTGGAGTAAGAGTTTCTATACTGCTGCTGCTAACGTTGTGCTCTTCAGAAACAAGTGACGCACGTGGAGAGATGTTCAATATTGGTCACTGGAGAAATTCGAATGCAAACCAGGATGAGATACCATTTCATTCTAACCAGGGTGGCGATGATGATGATGATGGATGAGGAGGGTGGTGGTGGTGGTGGTGGTAAGAATAATAACAACAGAAAATAACAAGTGCAGGTGAGGATGTGGAAGAACTGGAATCACACTCATTGCTGGCAAGAATGGAAAAAGTTACAGCCTCTGTGGGAAACAGTTTTCATTTAGTCAGCATATGGTCCAGCAATTCTGCTCCTAGGGATATAACCAAAAGAATTCACAGAGGCATTCCGGGACATGCTCGTACTGATACACAGGATGATGTGGGTGAATCTCAAAAACATGAAATACCCGGAAAAGGTAAATCTATAAAGACAGAAGCAGATTGGTGATTGCCGGGGGCTGGGGGCAGGGAGGCAACGAAGAGTGACTATTTCATGGGTTTCCTTTAGGGGTAATAAAAATATTTTGGAATTAGAGGAGGTGGCTATTCAACACGTAAATTTACTAAATGTCACTGAGCTGTTCCCCTGAAATACAGTCTGTTTGATGTTCTCTGAATTTTACCTAGATTTTAAAAATGGTAATACATATAAAGGAAAAAACAAAACAAATATCAGTCCACTAGGTGGCTTCTCAGAAGCTGTCACCCTTTGCCAGAACCTTGACAGCCAAAGGATATATCTTCGTGTGAGTCAGAGATTTGCCCCAGCCCCGCGGTGACGTCAGTCCTGCAATAAACAGCCTCACCCAGAGGACCTGTCCCAGTGCTCTGTCTTCCTCAGCCTCCAGCTTGCTCAATACCGCCGAGGACAACGGAGGCAGAAGAGGCTTCCCCACCCAGAGGGTCAGGCTTATACCAGAGAATTTCTAACTGCATTTTCACTGTGGTAGTATAGAAAGGGGAAATATCCAGTTAGAAACCAGCTTTGAGCCATTAAAAGGTCTTGGTTATAAGGAGAACTCATACATGTTTAATATTAAGTCTACCTAGAAATTTCAGCTTAATCATTCTAGACAAATAACTGCAGAAGGAAGTGGTAATAATCTACCCTTTGCTCTAATTTTAAAATGTGAATAATTAACCTTCCAGGAAAAAAAAGTTTTAAGAGCAGCTCAATAAATGTCCAATTCAAAAATAGATCATTGCTGGTACCCATGATTTATTGTGGTAGCAATTCCCATGGAATCAGTCATTACTTCGGTTAAACTACTGGAGCATTAACGCTCTTAAGTTCTGCTTTCGGGCACTTAACTGCAAGTAATATGGATTTTTTATGGGGGTTGGGCTTGTGTAAAGGCATAAAAAGTTCACATTTTTGCTACATCAAATTTCATAATCAAAACATTGCTGTTACCACAGATTTTTATTTTCTAAAAGTCAGCTTCTCCCAGGTAGAACTGCTAATACTTAGTGCTTATTTCTGGCTTATATCTAGAATCAAATACTTACAACATCCCACCCAACTTTTTTTTTAATTTTTTAAGTGTTTCATTTATTTTTTAGAGAGAGAGAGAGAGAGAGAGAGAGAGAAAGAAAGACAGCATGAGCAGGAGAGGCTCAGAGAGAAAGGGAGACACAGAATCTGAAGACAGGCTCCAGGCTCTGAGCTGTCAGCACAGAGCCCGATGCGGGGCTCGAACCCACAAACCATGAGATTATGACCTGAGCTGAAGCTGAACGCTCAACCGACTGAGCCACCCAGGCACCCCCGCACCCAACTTTTCAAAAGCTGCTGTTCATCAGTAGCCTGATAAGAATAAAAGAAGGTGGTCCAGGCAGTCTGGGACGGATACTTTGTAACAGAAAGGCACATCCTTCCAGGAGAATCTAGTTACCCCAGTAGCAGTGTCATTTCACAATAAGGAGGCTTCAGGATATCAATGTGCCAGTCGCTGTCCCAGTATAAACGACCTAATCACCTTCTTGCAAAATGAAAAAAGAGGAATAGGAAGAGGAGGAAGAAGGAAGACAGGGAGAGGGAAGGCAAGAAGAGGAAGATGTACTAAAGAACTTAAAAGTAATCTAGTTTTTCTGCTTTAGAAGCGGTTAACATTGGAAACAGAATGGACAAGGCTAAACATTAACAGCTGCCTCTGATCAGCCTTTGGCAGCACAGGGTAGGGACCTGTGATGGGTTCAAAACCCAGCCTCACCACTGAGAAGCAGTGTGACTTGGAATAACTTAACTAGCCTCTCGGAACCTTTGTTTCTTCATCTACCAGCTTGAATGTAGTGGGTCTAAATGAGGGAATCAGCTTTTGGGCACTGTGCCTCTCTGGTGGTCCAGTGTGCTTAATTCAGAATGTTCGCCCTGATGTTGATACTGAAATGCCAGGGAAATCAGAACAGAGCTGATGCCATTGTATTTTTTTTAT
This sequence comes from Helogale parvula, assembly GCA_004023845.1. NCBI lineage: Eukaryota > Metazoa > Chordata > Mammalia > Carnivora > Herpestidae > Helogale > Helogale parvula. The sequence goes on along the minus strand of PJEM01007731.1, from coordinate 18,074 downwards.
TACAAAACAAATTAAATAAAATAGTGATTGATTTTATATACAATTGAACTAGAGTCCACAGCTCACGGTGGGGAAGGCTCAGAAGATGGGGATAAGGATGTGGTTGACACGGAATCTTTTTCTTCATATCTGGGAGGCAGTTCCGAGGAGAGATGAGGAGTGTATGAGATCCCGGCAGATGAAGGAGTCCTGGAAATGGTGTATATAGATTCACGATCTCGCTCAGAGGCCACACCTTGGCCCTCAGGAGTTGGGGTCCTACTAAAAAGAAGGAAAGAGAACAGAAATGAAGGAGGGGAAAATAGTAACAAACGTTAAATAGGAGGTTCTTTTCAAACGTTTCATTTTATGCTTTTAGGAGCATTTGCAAGGGTCTCAGGAGTAATTTCTTCCACGTTCTCTTTCTTACGGATATGTCTTCATTCCTCACGTCCTACTTCCCTTACAGCTGATTCTAACATTAAGAGAGTTTCACCCTGTTTTGTTTCCCTTCATGTTGAGAAGACACAAAGTAGGAATGTATTGGTGCTGTCCAAAATGTAACACAGAGTTACTCTTCTCTGTCGTTTTGTCTTCCGAGACAGCTGCATAAGGTGTACAGACTTATGCAAATAGAAAATTAAATCAAACCAAAAACTTGAAGGGTTACTGGAGTGAGTTCTACCAGCAGGCAGACCTGCCTCTAAATTTCCGCTCCACTGCTTTCTAGCTATGTGATCGTGGGCAAGTTATTTAACCTCACTAAGCCTCAGTGTCCTTTCTGTAAAGTGGGGATCACAAGAGTGCCTACTCTCTTACCCATGAAAATTACATGAGATAATGCAAGTAGAGCCAGACTGTGGCACACAGAAATCGTGGAGATAGCAAGTAGGAGTTGTTGTTGTTGTTTAAGTTAATAGACATCTATTTAGGGCTTAGGGAAGTTCATCATTGGAGAAAAGAATATGCAAAATTCACTAACAGAATTCTACAAATGTCCAGAATGTAACCTCCCCTTCATTCATGCAGGACAGTTCCTAGTTGCATCTCTGGTAGGACCTCCAGCTCACCACCGAGTTTGAGAAGCAAGAACATGGACCTTAAACCATGAAGGACCAGGTAAGGCAGCACCCATCCCCACCATTCCCTCTGGGTCTTTCGGCTCCCACTTCTCTGTGTCCATGAACTTCAGCCTCCCAAGCAGTCTGGCTGCCTCCAGCCTTTCCCCATTAGGGACTGCACCAACCACCACTTGTATCCCACAGCGCTGTCTCTAAAACCTTCACCTGCATCCCTCAGCAGGAAGGGAAAACACTTAGACGTATGTTGTTTAATCTGACCCGAGGTGTGCCTCCTAATTTGTGGCGTGTGGGGAGCATGGGCGATGGGAGTGTGGACCTTATCCTTCTCTTCATTTAGTCTGAGAAGGCTCTGAGGCCCAGGGAACAACTGAATATTGAAAAAGGAAGCCAAACTTGGCCAGGTCGGGGTGAAAGCTGATTTTAGCCAGTCCCCCAAGTACCTCCACGAGTACTATGGACACAGGTACACAGGAGCTCCACCAGGTCTCCTAGGGGACCCCTACAGTTCCCCAGGATCTAATGCGGCAAAGCCTAAAATAGCAGGGGGCCTTGCAAGCCCTGCCCCAGGGCTCAGTCTGGCTGATAAAGTGTTAAACATTTGGAGGCTCGTATATAAAGGTGCCTGGAGAAGGCTTCATATTAACCCGGCATAACCACTTTTATCATTTTTAATGTACGTGCTGTCCAAGTTTCCTGAAAGGTACTGTTAATCCTAAGGCAATAATTCTGATATAAGGTCAACACAAATGATCCTCCCACTCTAATGTTTACTCCCATACCGCGCCTTGAAACTAATTTGGCCTGAGCTCAGGCACAGGCCAGAGAAAGTTAAACAGGCTTGCTCTTAGAGTTCAAAAGCGAAGTCTTACCCACGGTTAAAAATGCTGTAATACGAAGGTGGGTTTTCATTCTGAAGCAGACCATTAGCCCCAGGACTTCGAGGTGCTGCAGAAGCTGAAGACTCGGGAAAGTAAGGTGGTGGGGGAGGGGGGAATATTATCACGGCATCACCTAAGGAAACACAGTATTTCGTTGAAGACAGATGCGAAAGAAGTGCAAGCACATTAGCAAGAGCAAAATAAATTAGTGCTGTGTTTGGCCCATGCATGTAAAAGGTCAAAACACCTATGCCAACTCCAAAATTGAAAAGTGGGACAAACTCCCAGAGACAGAGAGTGGACGCAGCTGGGGGCTGGGACAAGGGGGAACTGGAGTGAATGTCTAATGGAGGGCGGTTTCTCTTTGATGATGAAAAACTCCTAGAACTTGATACGGGTGACGGTTGCAAAACACTGCAGATGTACTTAATGCCGCTGGACCCTCACAAATGCTTATGATGGTAAATTTCACGTGATCTCTATTGTGCCGCAGTTTCTTCAAACGGTGGGCTGATATTTCCTGCCAAGTCTGAGCTAACGTGTGTCTGTGAGGCCTTGGCTTCCTTGGGTTGTCTACTGCTGCACAGCTTACTCATTCTCAAGTTAAAATTGTGATTCATCAACACGTAGCTGTTGGATGAAGCGCCTTGTTCCTTAATTGCAGTTTTAGCCTCTGAACAAATGACAGCAAGCCGGGTCACGGCCGGTCTTTGTCATTGCCACGGCTGTGGTGCGTGCTCCTCTGCAGGTTTTATTTCACCACTTCACCCAAGCTTTACAAAAGAAAGTCACACTCAAGATATGCTTGTGTTGTGGTTTTTTTGGGGTTTTTTTTTTTGTTTTTTTGTTTTTTTGCATTTCTGTTGCTGCTGTTCCTTCCAGAACACATGCCGTGTTTTGGGGAGGAGACAGAGACCAGCTGCAGGCTGTCATGTGTACTCCGATTCTGATACGAAATGTTCCATGTGAGTTGCCCAGATCATTCTAGCCATGTGGCAGCGCCATGACATAGAGGTCAGAGGGCAAGGTCGGAGGGCAGCCGCTCATAAGTCGGCAGCACCAAATGACAGCTCAGGCAAAATGAAGGAGAGAGGACTTGAATGCACTGCAGGGAGGCAACCGGTTTGTACTGGCCCCAGATCTGACACCTGTCCTGGTCGGTACAAGATTCTTTAGCACTACCAGGGTGCCATTTGCCAATCACCAGCCCAGCGTGGCCCCGCACAGGTGGGGCCGCAGCTGTCACATCTGTGCAGGGCCGGTCATGCCTAACCGTACCTGCCTCAGAGAATGAGCAGGAGGGCTGGATTCTTGTGCGGTGGTTGAAACAGTGCTGATCACACAGCAGACTCTGTCAGCTCTAAACACACCCACGAAGGTGCTTAAAGCACAAGCCACCGGCAAGTGGCACTGATCCACGTGTCTGACGAAACACTCCCGGATGGCAGCCACTCTCCACTGTACTGCCTCAACTCCTTCCCGCAGGGGACTTAGCCCTTCTGAAAATGTGTGAAGTTTTTCTCTCCTTCTACAAGCACATGGCGACTAGAGCTTAAAATATACATCGCTTACCTAAACTTGATAACATATAATGGTTATCTTGGGATCCTCATGTAATTTTTTTTTTTGCAGGTCTCGGTAGGTTAGAGGAAGTAAGGCTGACTGTGCACTTTAATTACAGTGTGGAACAAAGGCCCCGGGAATAAGCCTCTAGAGCAGGCCAGTCACCTATCCAACACAAACAAGGAAGTGCTCAAAGCCACCAGCTGTCTCTGGGGCTTGCCCACACCTCTGCCTACCACTCCCCGCTCCCCAGCTCTACAACCTGCTCTCCCTGAAAGCAGTCCCAACCCCTGGGTTGCCTTCCACTATGTCCCGTAGGACTTGATGCCTTGGAGTTGACAGCAGACATTGCTCAAGGGAGGCCTATCTCATACCCCTGCTTGTGTATCCAGGACCCAGCACTGAGGGTGCCCACGACGGGGTATCATGTGTCTGGGGAGGTAGGGCTCCCATTCCGGGAACAGCTGAACTCTGGGACTTAGCCAAGAACTGCCTCTTATCACCCCACTCCCTCATAAGGCAGAACTGGTCATTGACAATGTCTAGAGTCTTATCAATTACGCTAAAAGGCATAACTCCTAAAAACCTGAATCCTATCCCATAATATCAAAGGAAAGAAAAACAAGGAGTTAGGCTGCCAACCTTTCAAGGGTGTGATGGTACCTAAAGGTACTTAAGTGGAAAGCCAGCATCAGGTCGAGACCACCCAGGAGTCACTATGTCCCAGGACCAGCAGCCCTGCTTTCTGCTGTCCTCCAACTCCAGCCACCAGGACGGAGGCTGAGCCCCAAAGATCTCCTGATAGTAAACCCCAAGGGCACATTTTGAAATACATCCAACTAAGTGGAAGACAACAAGCAGCAAATGACTGTATTTACTTACGCCCCCTGTGTTCCCCAAAAGGACTGAGAACATCTATAACATAGGGTACACCCTTTAGTTGGCTGTTGCCGCTGAGAACACTAAGTGAAGCCAACAGAACTAGAATTACCACCCAAGTGTCCCAAGGCCTTCCCCAGGGCTCTGTGGGGCCCCAGTGCATACGTGCCCACCTGCCTGGGTTGGGGTCCTGGATCTGCCACTTGCTAGTCTGTGCCTTTGGCAAGTTAAGAGATATCCCTGCGTCTCTGTTTCGCCGTCTCTAACCCGGAGATACGAAGAGTATCTGCCACACTGGGTTGTTGTAGGCATGAAAGAATCTGACAGGAGGCCCTTGCAGAATACTTGGATGGGGATCTGGTCCCAGGATGAACCCGGTGTCTGTGTCAGCTAATGTATAACTAATATTGGCGTGGTCACCATAAATATATAAATACACAAATAAGTAAGCTGGGAGCTTCAACTATGGCCCAAGGACTTGTCTGTAAATCTGTCTGCCCTTGCTCTCCAAGGCCGGTGTCATGCAAGGCTGGCTGGCAGTCCAGGGACCCACCACTGTGAATACTGCTACCTCCATCAGACAGGCCCAAACATGAGACACATTCCCCTTCTCTGTTCCCTCCTTCTCTGTTCCTTCCCCATAATGTTCTTTGCCTGGCCTTGTAGATGTCAAGGCTATGGCTTGAGAGCTTTACACTTTCCAAAGTAGGAGACTGGAAAAAAAAAAAGAGTGATTTGCAAAACTGTACAGCAATGGGGCTTTTCATCGGTCGTGGGAAACTGAGGCAAAAGCTACTGATGTTCTGTAGGGGCTGGACTCTGGGAAATAGTAACCCAGCTCGTTTGCAGAACCCAGAAAACTCAAAAGTCACATCCAGGCATTCCATGGGGGACAGAAGTAACAGATGTGATCACATTTCATCTTTGTCTGTGCCAGTATTTCCAAACTTCGCCTCCACTAGGAAGCCAAAGCTAAAGTTACAGCAAAGGAGGAAAGACGTGGGAAACCATGCAGAAAGTCCCTCAAAATGCAGAAGATGGATGGACTTGGGACAGACAGGATCTTAGCATGATAGTGCTGGAAGGAATCTCAGCAATGCAATGCGCATTTTATAGATATGTAAACTAAGGCCAGAAGAGGTTAAGGACTTACCAAGGACGGCCAGCCAGTGATAGCCAGGGGTGAGAATCAGCATGGCCTGCACAAACTGCCCTATGTGTCAACGTACTTGGCAGGTCTCTAATGTGACAGAAGGCTCCCAGGCTACCCTAGCAGTTTCTGTCACTTTCCTCTTAATTTGCTCCATGACCTCAGTCAAGGTCACAACTTAACGTCCCAATGCTTTTGCTAAATAGGAAGGAATTGCTGGGAGGAGATGATGTGTACAAGGATGCTTACGGGGCTTAACATGGTGGCAGGACTGTGTATGTGTGCAGATGCATGCATGTGTGTGTACGCGTGCACACATGTATATGAGAGAGACAGAAAAAAGACCCAAGGGCAGCCCCGTGAGGCCTTGATGCTACAGCCACTGTGCTATGAGCATGCATAGGAATGACAGCCACGTACCTACAGTGACCTGGACAGGCTCCATGTGCTGGATCTGTCTGTCTTCACTTTCAGAGGCATCCTGGCCCACATTCAAGTTGTTTCTCTTCTTCACATGGGCGACCACAAAGAAACACAATCCCATGAGTACAATCAAGGGTCCCATGATCTGCAGGGACAGGAATCCACAGATCTGGGGCTCCTCGTCGGCAGTGTCTGTCTCATTCAGGGGTTCCTGTGCCCAGTCGGAGCCACAGCCGGGGACCCAAATGCCAAGTATGCTGATGAGCATGCCACTTGTCAAGAACAGAAACCCAAAGATGAGGCACTGAGCAAACTGGCGGCTCTCTCCACAGAGGAAGGCCCGGTCGGGGTCCGCCTGACTGCCTCGCAGGCGCCCCTCCCGGAGCTGAAGTCGCGCCCGAGAGCGGGCCAGGATCACAGCCCCAAGCCCAACCGCGGCACATGAAGGCCCAGCGACCTTGAGCACCATGCTGCAGTCTGGGAAGGTTTTGTATTGGCATGTCTGGAACCCAAAGATGGAGAGCAGGACGCCCACACACAGCAGGATGGCACCAAAGACAAAAAGGAAGAAAATGAGCTTGCTGACTCTCCTGTCTGGCTGGACCCGGTCTGGTTCAGCAGCCGCTACTGGAGACATGGCCAGAAGAGGCCCCTTCCCCAGAACCAGGCAGAATGGATTTCCTTCCCTCCAGTGGTTCGTTTCAACAGTTCTGCAAATGTAACCAAACACCAAGTTAAAGTGGGCACAGGTGTTCCTGACCCACCCTGGCCATTTCAGAAGTCACACTAGGATGAAGTCATAGGAATCGAACTTGATGCGAGTGATACACTGGGGAGCGATGAGCTGGTTTATGAGTCAGAAGCCGTGGCGTTCAGAAACTCTTGAATATGTAATTTTATGAAGATATTCAAGAAGAGGAAATGCAATTACCATGCACCCCAAGAGTATCTTGAAAAAAACAAAACCCATACAACAAAAGTAACTGGGTGTGGCTTTTCCTGTTATGAGTCTTACAAACTCACTTCCCCAGGCAGGGGGAAGAAAACAAACAATAATGAGTGAGGGAAGAACTACAGAGATTTTTTCTGATTTACAGACATCCCACGTTTCATCTCAGCTGCTCTGAACATTTCTAAGTCGGTAGAATTTCGTTCAGTAACTAACTTTCCACTTCCTGTTTTGGACTGTGGCAACTTTCCATTCCCAGCTTTATTCTAAGGCTGTCACATCTCCAGGAGGCCCAAGGTCAGCAGTTTCAATTGAATGGGAAGGCAGTTCAGGATCAGAGTGGGTCTGGTGGATTTTAAGTGAACTGTGTCGAAATTCGATTCTCGAGTTCTCAAACAGGCACTGGCGCTGCGCTGGCCTGAAATCCCGAGGCCTGGCTGACAGGGTTGGGATGACCCCGGGGTGTGTGGCACAGCGGGTAAGGAGGGGCCTTGCCTCTCAGGTGTGCAGGTGGCCTCTCACTCACCCCGCCAAGGTGCCTCTCACTTCCACAAAAAGGTTTAGGGTCTGTTGAAAATAAGCAGCCAATAAAACCACCAGGTAGAGAGCAATAAACAGCAAGAGAACTTGACTTTGGAAGTAGCGTGTAAGTGAAATCAAGTAGGAGAGTGCCTTCCACAGGATCACCAAGCGCTGTACTTACATTATCATGTATGATGTGTACCCTAAGCAGTTCTTAAAAAGGTGTCAATGTGATGCACATTGACTTGGTCATCTCGTTGTCTCGTCTTACTCTACAGTGTGGAATATTTTACCAGGACCCTTCAAGTTGAGGCACTGGAAAAGACAACCTAAAAGTGAACACCCTTTTTACTTGCTCAAAGAAAGAGGACTTAAAATATTTGCTGCCCTTTGTAACCACGATCACATGAAGGAGGTCCAGATTGAGGCTCTAAAGCCAAGGCCATCTTGACAAATCCAAATCAGGTCCAAGAGGGGGTCAGTTTAGGTAACGAAAGCAAATAGCTGGTCTTTTACTAGGAAGTACTTTTCCAGGAAAAAGTGCACTGAAATCAGAAGGAAGTTGGGGCAAGAAGGAAATATAGGAGGGAAATAAGCTTCCATTTTAAACCTAGACAAACTATATTTATGAAGATCCCAATAAGCTGAGACAAACATTTAAAGATAGGATCGCACTAATTTAAAAAAAAAAATCTGGATCATGTAATCTGGTTCCAGAGATAAGGATGATTCTCTGCTACAAAGTCCTATCGGGAATTCATTGAATTCCTGATACCTTCAAATGACTTAAGGCAAATTCCCAAATACTAGTAAATAGAAGCCTACAACTGGATTTGTACCTCTTTTCCATGGACTTGTGGACTAAGCACCTGCCATATGTATTAATCCCTCATCCAAAATAGCATGTGGGTAGTCAGTTTGTCTCATATACATGAGACGTTCACAAACGGACACAAAGACATCTACACTAACAGAAAATTAAACCTTTTTAAAATACCAACGTACATTTAATTTCTCCAAAGCCAAATCCACCGCCCCAACACTACTTTCCAAAGGACATTTCCAAATCAACAGCATTTCACCAAGCCTCAAGCTCTGGTGCATTCGGGGAGCCTGGCAAAGACAGCCAGAAAGAAGTCTTTTACAGGGAACTGTTCCGTGGGTTTCAGGGAGCTGGAGCCCAAGAACAGCCCGGAGCGGTTCAGGTTGTGGATCCCAGCCTTGCAAGTTTAGCTCGGGGTCTCCCGCGCTGGCGCCGCATCTCGCCCCAAGGCTCGGCCACCAAAGCGCAGCGCCAGGCCCCGCGCGGGAGTGCGGAGAAGCGCGGGGGCCAGAGCCGCTTACCTGAAGCTGCGTCCGGCGTGCGCGCTGCCTGCGCCGGGGCGCGTCCGGGAGCCTGGCCCGGGCCTCGGGGTCCGCGCTCGGGGAGGCGGCGCTGGCCGTGGGCACCCGGCTGGGCGCGGCCTCCCTGCGGCGGCGGGCACCGCACGCTCCCACCTGCGCGTCCGGGCGCGGAGGGCGGGTCGCCACTGTATTTACATAAGGAGGCGGTGCCAGAGGGGGCGCGGCGGGGCAGGGCCGACTGGCGGGAGCTGGCCGCCGCCGGGTGCTGCCCTTCGGGGCCCGAGGCGCACCCGGCGCGGCCGCGGAGAATGGGGGGCGGCCTCGGAGCCCAGGGCTGGCAGATTTGGCCGCTTCTGCGCCCGTGACCGTGCGCGCAAGGAATCCAGGAAAAATGGGCACCCCCGCCACCGCCCTGGCCCGCAGCCGTGGGAGGTAGGGGGCGGCACGTTGAGGTTCTCCTCCTGGCTGTCGGAACTGCGTGCTGCGCGGGCCGAGATCCCGGGAGGAGGAAGGGACCCGGTTCCCTTCGGCGGCCCCGGCCCGGAGTTGGGCACGGGGAGACGTGGGAAGGGGAGTTGCCCGCTGCCCTCTCCTCTGCGGCCGTGGCCCAGGCAGGACGGGGCCCCCGCGTTCCTGAGGCCGCGCTTTCGGCCACGACGCTGTCTAGCACTGGTGTCGTGCAAGACCTTGACGGGGGTCACTGGAGCAAGTCCCTCGCTGCGAGCTCCCCTACCAGGAAAGGGTTATGGAGACGCCAGGTCACTGAAACTTGCGCTCTATTAGAATGTGAGACAAGGGTCCTCCATACCTGAGCCATCCAGGCAGGAGGTCCTCGCTCCAAGACTGAAGCAGGCCCTGGGCAGGTCAGCTCGGTCCCTTCGGCAATCACAAGTGTCCTCACAGTCCGCCTTACCAGAGAACCCTTTTTCGGTTTCTCTCTTGTTAATAGTCTGCTGGAATTAAACTGGTAACTTTCCCTGCCCTTGAAACAGCAGTTTCGGGATGGGTTTGCTAATCCCCATGCTATTTGTAACCTGCCCCGGGACACGTGACACGGACCCAACCGCGCCAGTTTCCACACCAGAGGTCAGGGCGCTGTGGAAGGTGAATCAAGGGCTCAGCCCAAGTACAACAGTGAGGGGAGCCTGGGGACTTTCCCCATGCCCACCACTTCCCCCACCTTCCTGGCCCCTTGGCCTGAAACCCAGTTGGGAGTTAGTGCCAATTGCTCTGAGCTTTTTGAAGTGTGAGCACTCTGCATATCTAATACAGCAAGGTGTTCTCATAGGTCTCACTCAGCTTAGCTGATTCCAAGGGATGAGAAGACGGCTCTCAAAGAAGGGGGCCGGAGGGAAGGGCGCTTCCCTGGGCTTTGAGTGCCAGACCCCTGGGTCTGCGACGCCGGGCTTGGTGAGGGAGGCATACTGGTTAAGTTCCAGAGTTGGGATTTGCTGGGGGCAATTGTCCCAGTGGCCAAATGTGGCCTTTCTCACAGCCGGAGTGCCTCGTCCCCCCGAGAATCTCTGCCCTGACTGAAGATCACTGATTGTCACTGTAATGAATACTACTGACATCACCACCCCTTGCTCTGTGCCAGGCTCTGCGTGACCCACCCCACCTAGAGCCTCCGCTTCTTCAGTGTGCCTCCAGCAACTCAGAGATGGCTGCAGCCAAAGAGGATGGGGGCCTAAAACCCAGTCCATTTTCAGTTGCAGAAACCAAGGCCCAAAGGCAAATTGGCCTCCCCAGCTGACTTGTGTGGAGCAGGGTCCTGACCATTCCTCCTAGACACACCTGTCACTCAGAGGACACACAGTGCCATGAACTCTGAACATGGCTTTTATTATGTGGCTTTTTAATCATTGTAGCAATACAGACACTGGATCCCAAGGACATTGCAGCAATCTGTGTCCCGGGTGGAGATCCTGGTCAAAGTGTCAGGATATTTGCGAGGTAGAGACACCTCAGAGGACACCTAGCTGACAAACAGAGAGCCAGCAGGGGTGATTTCACAGCAGCAGTGGACACCAAGCTTTCTAAGAACGCAGGCCCTGAATAGAGAAAGTGCTCTCCCGACTCAGGCCTGCTAACACCTCTTTGTTCTACAAGAGGGTTTCCATCTCCTTTCCCCACTTATGCTTTCCTCCTGTGGTTGAAACTCAATCTCTGGCCACGTCGTGTGCGGACCTGCAGGGGCCCTGTTGACACAGCTGCCCCCTGGTGCCACATGACTGCGGGCTGGCCACACATGACGGACTCGAATGTTCTGGCACCAAGGACGATCAGATTAGCCTCCACTTGGGATATAGCTCCTGTTTGGACTGTTTGTCTTTTGGAGCCTGATTGACTAAGTTAAAATCCTTAGAAACCGGTCAGCGGTCAAGTAGGAAAGACATGACCGCCAGCCTCCAAGGTGCTCATTTTTGTAGCAGATCTACTTTTAGAAAAGAGGCTGGGTCACCTGCTTTCTGTGTATAAACCAAGTGGCCTTTTCCAGCTTGTGTGGTAGTGAGAAGAGATAAGACCAGACAGAATCCGTAGAACAGTAGCAGCAACACAAGCTATTAAAAATGGGTGAATCTTGAATTCAGCAAGTGAATTGATTCGTTCATGCAGCATATATTTTGTGAGTACTGACCATACGCCAATAAATAAGACACAAAATGCTATGCCCTCGGGAACTTCTATTTTAATAAGAAGGAGTAAGACGATTAAAAAAAAAAAAAAGACGTACGCTATCCTATCCGAAGTATTAGCGGGCAGAAAGTGCTGTGGACACCAAGGCATCACAGGAGGAGGCTGGGGAGATTCCGCTTTCGGCAGGGTGGGTAAGGAAGGTGGCTCCGAGAAGGTGACCCTGCCGCAGAAACTTGAAGAGAATGAGAAAACAAGCATATTGAGGATCTATTATCGTATAACAAATTACCCAAAACTTAAAAGCTTAAAACAACAAAGATCTGTTATCTGTCACTGTTTCTGAGGGGCAGGAATTTCAGAACAGATGAAGGAGGTGGGGGGGGGGGCACGGACCTGGCGTGAGGTTGCCGTCAAGCTGGTGGTTGGGGCCATGTCACCCGAAGCCCTGACTGGGGCTGAAGGATCTGCCTCCAGGGTGGCTCACTCCCCTGACTCTGGGCAGGAGGCTTCCTTCAGGATGTAGTCTCTGAAGTCCCACACTGTCACTCTGCTTTATTTTGTTCCTTAGAGTTGGGTCACTAAGTCAAAGGGAGGGAGAGGCTCTACCTCTCAAAGGGGGTGGGTACCAAAAACCCTGTTAACATACTGTAAAACTGTCACAGGGAATGTTAGTAATATTTTGCAAAGAAGGAAAGCTCACTTCAGCCAAAGGAAATAGCAGGTGCAAAGGCCCTGAGGCAGAAGCAGTATGGCGTATTCAAGGAAGAACAAGAGGTGAGAGTAAGAGGGTGACTAGGTAAGCAAGGGGATGAGGAGTAGGAGAGGAAGTCAGAGAGGAAAGGTGTTGGGGGGCGGTCACATGCACCAGACTGTGAAGAGCTTTGTGGTGCTCTGAGTGAGATGAGATGTCTTTGGAAGCCTTTGTAGCTGTGAGTGTATTATAGTCTGACTTGCTTGTTTTTCTATTTTAAGGAAATGGTGGTGTCCAAATGAGAGTAATCTGAGATCCTCCTCAGACTCAGGAAGGGCAGAAGGGAAACATTTAGGAGGCCAATATAATAACCCAGGAGAGAAATGACTGTGGGTTGTGTTTGGAGGTGATACGGCAATTGGACCCTGTACATGTCAGGAAGACAGAGTCAGGAGGACTTTCCTTGGACTGGATGTGGGTTTTGACTTTAAGCATTTTGGCCTGAGGAACCAGAAGGATGGTTCTAGCATTGCCCCAAGATGGGGAAGAATGGGGGCACCTAGGTCGTTAAGTCAGCTAAGTGACCAACTTTGGCTCAGGTCTTGATCTTATGGTTGGTGGATTTGGGCCTTTCATAGGGCTCTGTGCTGACAGCTCAGAGCCTGGAACCTTTTCAGATTTTCCTTCTCTCTATGCCCCTACCCCTCTTGCACTCTCTCTCTCTCTCTCACACACACACAAAAATAAATAAATACTAAAAAAAAAAAAAAAAAAAAAAAAAAAAAAAAAAAAAAAAAAAAAAAAAAGGGAGAGGAATGAAGGCAAGACCAGTTTGAGAGGGAAGCTTTGGGGCATGTTAACTTTGAGGTGCCCACCAGGCATCTGAGTGGAGAATCTGAGTAGGCAATAGGACATGCAGGCCTGGAGTTGCAGAATTCCGGGAAGAATAGTTTCCTGTGCTGTGTAGGATCTGTTGGTTAAATCAGGACGGCTGGGGTCCCTCTTACACATGCACACGTGGCTGCACCTGCCCGGTGGTGGTCAGCGTGGCCCCAAGCAGGCACTGAGCCCCAGGCTAACTGCTGCAGGGGGCTCCAGCGTCTCCAGGGGCAGTGGGCAGCCAGCGTAGCCAGGAGGGGGGAGTTTCTGCTAGTGCCACCTTCTGCTGCTCTGTTCTCAGAGCAGGGCCTGACGAACGGGAGTCCTCCATGCCCCCAGGACAGGCCGCGGGCCACTCCCCGGAGCGCTGCCACACTGTGAGGCAGCTCGGCGCCAGTGGTGTAGATTGGCTTCCAGAACTCGGGATCGTGGTTTCAGGCTTTGCAAGGGTGCGGAAGGACAGGGAAGTAACCACGTGGGCCCCTTCTAGTTACTGTCTTCTCTGTTGGTCTCTCTCTGGTTCCACCCCAAATTAACCTCGGCAGCCTGAAGCATGCGCTTCTCTTTCCAATTCCTGACATTTCCCGAGACTCTGCTGAGGCAGGAGTGCTTGGTCTTGGGTCCCCTATTTCAACGAGTGCTCCCAGCACTCCCAGCGATGCCTGTGAACCTAGGTGGGTGTCATGCAGCTGTCCCGATCATGGTCGGGGGAGGCCGAGGTTCCCGGGTCCTGTCCTTCCTCTGAGCCCCTATGTGGGACTTAGAATAGGTCTGACAGATAGATATACCTGGGTAGGTTTGACTGACTTGGTGGGCTCATGGGCTCGAGTTGAGGGTTTTTATTTGGCCCCTTAGCTGATCCCCAGTGCAAAGACTCATCTTTTGCAGAGTCACTTTATTGGCTGGAATGGCACTGTTGATTTTGCACGCACGGTAACAGCTTGTCTGGAACGCAGCGAGCCGGAGCGGGGGCGACAGAATTCAAGGGGTAGTTTCAGACAGAGCGAGTGAGGATTTGCGGTGGCCTTGGCCCCCACCTGGCCAGGGAGAGAGGGCACTTCGACAGTGGTGGCCGTATGCAGGCAGGCAGCTGGAGATCAGACCAGCACGGCAACAGCAAGAGGTTTCTGGAAATGTGGCCGTCTCCTGGCGGTTTGCCTCGCCTCCGTCAAACACCTCGTGCTGACTGGGTTCCAAAGAACAAAGTATTCCTCCCCAGCACGTAAAAGGGCACACGTGGACCACAGTTTTGATCCTGGCTTTGCCACATAGGAGCCGTGTGACCTTGGGCAGGTAAACCACTTTTCTATGCCTGTGTCCTCATTTGTAACGTAGGAATGAGATTTGCCTCAGAGGATGTCTTGAAGAATAAATTTCTGGCACATGACAGGCCACCAACGATGTATTTCTGGCTAGTCACCTCCTCATCTTCCATCTGTGCTTCCTCCCTGGCCGTAATGTTCAGCAAGGCCGATCGGACCAGTCCCTAGAGAAGGTCAAGGGATGGGTGAAGACAGGGATCACGATAGTCACAGAGAGCAAAATGAATCGTGTTGACTTCTATTGCTCAGTCGCAATGGTCTGAGCCGCTGCCAACTCAACTATAGCACATTTCCCAGTTATTTCTAGGGGTCCTCAAAGGTATGGATCACATGATCTCAAAAACGAGCAGTCCAGACGGCCCTCTTGTGTGGTCTGCCCTGTTCTGCCTCTGCTCAATCACCGCCGCCCCCCTACCTCCAGCCACCAAAACTTCTGAAAGGGGCCTTGCTGCTGCTGGTGTCCCCGGAGGGATATGTGGGGACCCTGCAGGCTGGTCCCCCAGCCAGCCGGTGGCCAGGGTCCAGGGGTCCACCCGCTGTCCTCTCCTGGATCCACCTGCACGTCTCAGCCCCACCACTGCACCCTCCGTTCTGGCCCTCCATTTCCTGGTTGCCCTTAATGATCCGAAAAGGAGTCAATTCAGCTTACAGTGTCCCAAAAATATGGCCAGGTGAAGTAAATGTGAAAATAAATGAGAAAAGGAAAGAAAAAAGAAAAGGATGGCTATCTGTCCACCTGATTCCAACAGCTCGTGGTTCTGGATGGTATGGTATAAATGCCAGCCGTCATCCATATGGGTCTCTCGCCTGTTTTAGGACCAGGTGTCAATGCTTGTCTGAGACACACGGAGATGGCTCTCAGAGTGGCTCCACCCAGACTGTGAGCGGGCCATCGGGCGCTGTGAGGACCCAGCCCCCAGCTGCAGCCCCCAGGGCGAGGTGCCTGCCGCCTCCCCGGTGGTCCCTCAGTCACACACTCCAACCCTTGGCTTCTCCCACAGCAACTGTGGCCTAAAAACTGAAGCAGTAAGAACCTGAAAACCTGAGAGCTGGGCATCTGAGAGATTAAAAGGCAGTTTGGCAGGAAGCCACCTCCTAAGTGCCCCAGATTTTAACAAAAGGCCCTTTGTTGTAGCCGCAGAATGCAGGTAAGGCCAGGGCTCAAGTTGGTGTTGATTCAGAAAGAAGGAAAAGAAAATTGCTCTTTGGGTTCTTTTTTTTTTTCTTGTTAACCTATCTCACTAGGTTATTGAAAGGATTAAATGAATCCAGAGAGAAAGACCTGCTGTAATGCAGGCTTGGATGCCATCCCCGAAGAAATAATTTCTCCTAAATAATAATAATCGCTAACTCCCACATAAAACAGACTCAGTGTTTGCAGTGACGCACACATCTTACTCATCTGCACTTCATAACAAGCCAATGACATAAGTGTTGTTCCTCATTTTACACATTCAAAGAGAGGGAGTGAGCCACTCCGACCTTAGCTCCCAGGGAAGCAGAGGCTGGATTCCAAGCCCCAGGTTTCTCCCCTCTTCTAAGTGCGCCTGAAGCTCCGCCCACAGCACCCTTTTTCACCGCCCACCGGATGTAGCTAGGGCTCTTTTCCCACGTCGCTTTGAGTCACTCAAGGGCAAGCTCACAAACTCCCACTCATCTTTTAATTCTCCAATTAAATGCCATTTCCCCAGATAGACCCGCCATCTAAGTCAGCCCCGACTCCCCACACCCCCTTGTTATTTTCAGACCACCTGGTATTTTTTCGTTCAGAGCGCGTGTCACAAGCATAGTTTATTATCCCTTTGGGACCACCCCTCCTCCACCCTTGGCTGTTTAAACCTCTGTGATCCCTTCTCCCTTCTTGTTGCTGTCGCCCCGGACCCCCCAGGCCTCCCACCGTCCAGCTCAGGTTTTGACACCTGCTGCTCAGACCCCTCCCATTTCAAATCCTGCCTTCATCCTGGGCACCTTAAACCACACACAAATGACCCTGGGGTCATCTAGGCCTTCCATGCCCGTCCACCTCAGCCCATACCTCTTGCCAGCACCTTTCTAAGCCAGGACCTCTGTGGCTGCACGCTGCCCGTAAGAGACACTGCCCCAGAATCAACCACTGTCTGCATAAATCAGTGTCCCCAAACTGAAGGGCCCTCAGCTACCCAACCCCATTTTGCTCCTACCACTCTCTTCCCTTTCTGCAAGACTGTCAGCAGGTGGCCCACAGCCCAGGAAGCCCTGTCCTCCGCTCTGGGGGTGCCACTGATGGTCACAATCCCTGCCTGGCCTGCCTGCTTCTTCATGGACAAATCACCCTTGGCCAAATGTGCCCCCCTACCATGACCACAAGCTCAGGGGCCTGGGGTTATAAACTCTTTCATTTGCTCTCAAGGGTGTGGCTCCTAAAGCATAATGGCTTCTAGGCCCAGTCAGGCAGCTTTAAGTCCTAGCCTCCTGCTGTGCCCAAGCCAGTTCTCCTGTCACAGTGACTTTGCCCTGACATCAGATCCAAGTCACCATTCTAGGCTCCCCTCTATAGTGACATCTTTCTTGAGGGCTCTCCACACTTCTTGCCAAAGGTTAAGTCAGAACCACCTTCAACCATCACCAAGGCATAGGAGAGGAAAGATAATTTTCCCTCTACTCTTTGAATTATCATCTGAGAACTTCCAATAAGAGACCAACTAACCAGAGAGAAACAAGTCGACTAACATGGACACCCACGTATAGCAGGGAGATGCGGGAGAATGAGTAACTCCCCAAGTTAGAATCCTGCCGTAGAATTCAGGCTTAATACCATCTTCACGGGGAAACAAGAATGATGGCAGCCTAGGGGCGCCTGGGTGGCTCAGTTGGCTAAGCCTCTGACTTCGGCTCAGGTCAGATCTCATGTTCGTGGGTTCGAGCCCCGCGTCAGGCTCTGTGCTGACAGCTAGCTCAGAGCCTGGAGCCTGCTTCCGGTTCTGTGTCTCCTTCTCTCTCTGCCCCTCCGCCTCTCATGCTCTTTCTCTCTCTGTATCAAAAATAAATAAGACATTAAAAAAAAAAAAGAATGATGGCAGCCTCTCTTGGGGAGAGTAAATGACTTTTAGGACAGATGAAGAGAAGAAAGGTGTAATATTTTGTGACAAAGTCTGGGTGTCTGACAACTTCTGTGTCACCTTCTAGCCTGCTGTCCTGTGATAAGAGTCAATCTTCCCTGGTTGATGAGACTCCGCCCCAGGGAGGAGATTTATGACAATTGGGTTCCTTTTGGAGAACCTGTCTGCAGGCAGACAGGGGGGCTCCGAGAAAGCCTCTCTGCATTTGCCTTTTTCAAGTGCCTACAGCTCTAAAGAACTGATTTGCCAAAGAGGCACATTTTGGGGTGTCATATTCTGCTACCCTTCAAAGGCTTAAAATGCAGTTGGTGGAAGGAGCCAGGGAGTAAGAAGTTTAGGCTTGTGAGACATTTGGCCTCTCTTCCAACTGCTCAGCTCTGCTGTCACAGCCAGGTGAGCAGCCTCAGACTCAGATAATATAAAAACAAACGAGCGTCGCTATGTTCCCATACAACTTTACTCATGGACACTGAAATTGAATATCGTACACTTTTCATGTGCCACGAAGTATTCTTTAAATTTTTTTTCAACAATTTAAAGTTAAAAATCAGGGGTGCCTGGGTGGCTCAGTCAGTTGAGCATCTGACTTTCAATGTGGGCTCAGGTCATGATCCCAGGGTCGTGGAATTGAGCCCTGAGTGGAGCCTGCTTAAGATGCTCGCTCGCTCGCGCGCTCGC